>PVJI01006601.1:0-84971 GCA_004026765.1 Micronycteris hirsuta | reverse complement strand
GGTTCCCCAACCAGACACATCACGCTATGCCGTGCCTCATGCCTACAGACATGCTGTTCCCTCTGTCTGAAATGCCCTTCCTCCTTCCTCCAGGGCCCTCCCTCCTCTGGGGCCCTCCCTAGAACCCCAGAGAGAATCTTAACCACCTTCTCCATGTACCAGCCGTGCTCATGCCTCTGTTATTCCCCCCAAATTGGAGTAGCCGTTTCTCCCCATCAGTCTGTAAGCGCTTCACAGGCAGGGCAAGGCAGGGCAGGGCAGGACAGGGCAGGGCAGGACGCTGAGTCATCTGGGCCAGCTGCCTTCAGTGAGTGAGTGTTAACTGAGTAAATGGGCTGTGAGCTGCTTGGCGGAAGGGACTGAGTCGTTGATCTGAATTGTCCACCACATGTAGCCAGGGAGTTCAGCAAAGTGCTTTTGTTTTGTTTTTAACTTTTTTTAAGATTTTATTTATTTATTTTTAGAGAGAGGGGAAGGGAGGTAGAAAGAGAGGGAGAGAAACATCCACGTGGGGCCACCTCCTGCACACCCCCCACTGGGGACCTAGCCCACAACCCAGGCCTGTGCCCTGACTGGGAATCGAACCAGCAACCCCTTGCCTCACAGGCTGGCACTCAATCCATTGGGCCACACCAGACAGGGCACAAAGTGTTTTCTCTTTATTTGTAGGTATGTTTTGTTGTTGTTTTATTAACAAAGTCCAGCCTAAAGGTCTTATTTATAGATGAGGAAACTTTGGCCTAAGAAAGGGAAGGGACCTTCCAAATCCACACAGATAGGCTGAGCCTGTGGGGGCTGTGTCCCCTGTGACCTATGCAGAGCCTCCATGTTCACCTCTGATTATGGGACAAGATCAGAAAGTCACCCTGTCATAGGTCCGGGTCCCTGGAAGCAGAGCCAGCAGCAGGAATGTGTGTGCATGTGAAGGTAGGAGCAAGGGAAGCAGGATAGGGAAGAGGCAGAGCTGAGCAGGGTATGGGCTCAGGGAAACTTAGCCTTGGCCTGAGCCCCACGGGATGAGGGGCCTTTGGATCATAAACCCCACCATAGAGTTGTCCTCCGGATGCAAGGGCATCAAGCTTTGAAATCCCAAATCAGTCAGTCACTGGTTTCAGGCCATCTGAAGAACAGGGCAGGCAGGAAGGAGTTGGTGGTTCCCACCCATTTAAGAGCAATTCTCCAGGGGCAGCTATAAGCCATGACTGATCAACATTCACCGCAGCTGCGGAATGGGTGTCCCCCAGAAAAGGGGATGTGGGCAGGGCACCAATGCCATCTGCTGAACTCCAGGAATCAAGGGCAACTCTGCCTCCAGTCCTGGAGAACAGCCAGTGCGGAACCAGATGACCCCACACCGCTCAGACCAAGGCAGCTCCCACGTGCGGGCCCATGGACCAGCCAGAGTCAGCTCCCTCTGAGACCCTAGATTCCCACTTCAGGGCGAGGGCATCCCGGGACCCGACTACTCTCATGACAGTCCTCTTCACGTGTACTGTCCCCAGAGGTCTCGAGTCCTGAGCCACTGAGCCAGATGAAGACTGAACACCGTCTGACCAGCCTGAGGGCCCTGGAGGGAGCGGGATCATCCTCTAGGAAATATTTCAGTTACCCGACTCTCATCCTCAGCCCCGCCCACACTCTCAGACCCCCACCCTGCCCTCAGCACCACTCTCAGACCTTTCTGCCTCCACCTTCTTGAAAACTCTCTGCTTAGCTTAGGCCCCTGCCATCTTTCTCTTCCACCTTCTGCCGGCCCACATCGCTGCCACCTACTTCTCATTCCTTAGGGGCTGGAGCGTATGACTCAGGGTCTCCTGGTATTCTCAGGGCCATGGGGACCACCTGTGTGTCACTCTGTCCTTTTCATTCCATGCACTCCTGTTCCTTCATGACCTGCTCCTCCACTCCATTTGGCTGCCCACTCACTGGGCCACACCCCGGATTTTGTCTTCACCCAGAACTGCTCCACCTCTAGAACCTTCCATTGACTTCAAGTCAACAAATATGTATTGTTCACTTTTATGTGATAAGCCCCCTACGAGATGCTGAGGATTCATCTGAGAAGAATCAGACACAGTCCCTGACTTCACGGAGCTTCCATTCCATGAAGAGAAAAGCTGCTAAACTCATGGTGTGCTGGGCAGCAGGGGGGGACTGGGAGAGGGGGAAGGTGGATCCAATACCAGGCATCCAGGAAAAGGTTCCCTGAGACTTCTTAAGCTGACACCTAGAGAAAGAGGAGGATTTTGCCAAGCAAAGTGGGGAGGGGACTCCAGGCAGAAGGGATAGCCCATGAAAGGCCTAGAAAGGGAGAGCAAACCAGGTGAGGGGTCAGGCAGAAGCAGACAGAGGCAAGGTCACGCAGTGCTTTCTTTGTAAAGCCCTGTTAATGCTTTTGGACTTTATTCTAAGGACAATGCAAAGTCACCGGAGAGATTTAGCACCAAAGTGGCGCGACGTAATTTGCCGTATCTGTGGTTACAGTGCAGGGAAAGGAGCCCCAGCCGGGTTGCCTATTTGGAATCTGACACTAACTAATAATCCAAGTGAGAAGCCACAGTGGCCTAAACTAGAGTATGCACAGAGGGGATGGAAAGACGTAGCTGGATTTAAGAAATGTTGGCACGATAAAATCAGAAAGACCTGGTGAGTTGATCGGGTGTGGGGATCAGAGACAGGAAATGGAAACACCCAAGTTTCTGGCTCTGGGTGGTGGAGCATGTCCCCAGGGGAGGAGCAGGTTTCAGACAGGGCTGAGTCTGGGATACAAACAAGCTCTCCTCTTCATCTCCTCTCATCCACGGACCATCTCAGCACTTAGCTCCTTGTGTCTCTTTCCTATGATGCATACTATCATTCTTGAGGCCTTGGCATCCAACACCTTGACCTCCCAGTTCCTTGACTTCCTTGCTTCTAACCATCTTGTTCTCCACCCACTGAACTGACCCACAGGAGTGCTCACACACTAGACCTTTTCTGCACCGAGACCTGCATCATCTCCTCTGTGCCCAGCTCGCTCACTCTGGTTCCCACTCTGGCAATCCTTCCGCCCCCTTTACTGACCATCACTATTTCGCCATCCAACACCCCTTCACACCCTCCTTTCTATTCCCATCTTAGATTCCACGGGCTCCCGGGTAATTGCTGACTTGTAGATATCCTCCACTCTTTGCCTTTTGGTGTTTCTGTAATTACTCACCAGGCAGGACCCTAACTCTAGTTAAGCCCCAGCACCTGTTCCAGAGCACCTGGAGAATAATACGACAGGACTGAAAGATTCCGACGGAAACTTCTGACCACAAAACTCAAGTGGGCACTCAGCACCTCTAAGAAATTCTTACTCTTCTAACACTTCAACACTATTCTCAAAGATGACTACAGCGTGCCTTTTCCTCTTTCCCTAGACCTCTGGCATCCATTCTCCAAATCTGCCATTTCAGCTGACAGCCAGGCATTATATGCTTCTGGGAAATAGTCGCAACAGGCAAACACTAATTTATCCGCCGCCCCCCGCAAGTCTGCCAACCTCCTGGTATGAGTGCCCATTCACTCTGCCTTCCCCCCTGTAGCATGGACAAGGTGTCCCTCTCTGGCTACACCCGCTCTGCTTGGACGCTGGGCCCCCTCCCCTCCCGCTTCCTCTGGCCTGGGTGCCACAGTTGTTGCCTCACGATCCCCTTTCTGTAAACGTGCTATAATGTTTTCCTCTCGCCCTTTACTTAATGCCCTCTTAACACCACATCCTTCTCCAGCTACCGGCCCTTTTACAGAGAACAAAATCCCCCAAAAAGCCGCCTGTACTTGCTGTCTCCCCTTCCTCAGCACTGTTCCCCATTCTAGTCAGGACCACTCTTGTCGAGGTTACCAGGGGCCAACAAGCTGCCAGATCAAAATGGTCAGTTCTTCACCCTCGTCCTGCTCCCTCAGCAACATCTGGCTGTTGGGAGCTCCCTCCTGAACAGGTAGCACCCTCGCCTGGCCTTTTTCCCACCTCACTGGTGGGTCTTTCTTGATCCCCATCAATGCCTCTCCTTTCCCTCGCGGATCTCTAAATGCAGGAGGCCCCAGGACCCAGTTCTCTGCCCTCTTTTCTCCTCTGGTTGTTTACCCCTCTGTGATCTCATCTGGTACCATCTATAAAACCACCTATAAACTGATGATTCCCACATGTACATGTTGAGACGCAGCCACTGCCCTGAGTTTTAGACTCATGTACCCAAATTCCTACTGGTCATCCAGAGTAGAACTCCTAATCCCGCCCCCCACAGATTTATATTGCCTCCTTGCCCTGCCCACCTTGGAAGATGACATCCACCTCCACCCAGCTGCTCAGCTCAAAAACCTACGTGTCTCTTTCCTCCTAATTACATCCACCATTAATTAGCAAGTCACATTAGATATAATTCCAGAATATGTTCAAAGTCCACTCCCTTCCTGCCATCTCTGAGTGCTTCTATCCCAGGCCGAGCCACCTCGTTGAACACCTGGATACCTGCCCCAGCCAGCTCCCTGCCTCCACTCTTGCTCCTCTGCAATTCCTGCTCCATGTGGCATCCCGGAGCAAGGGAGAAAAGCGACTCTGTCATGGTCCTCCTTTACCCACCAGCAGCTAGAACAGTGCTTGACATACAGCCTCTTTCTATCATGTAAATCAGATCAATGAATTCACTCCTCGCATAAACCTTCCAAGTGTCTTCTCATCATGGCCATAAGAATGAAAACAACAACAACAACAACAAACTTCTTTCCACGGCCCGCAGGTCCCACACGCTTAGGCATCGGCTGCCTCTCCACACTCCTCTCCCTGGGCACCCCCTCCCCGCAGGCCCCGCCCACACTGGCCTTCTCCTGTTTCAGGGGCTTTGCCCTGGCTTCTGGGGCAACGCTCTTGCCCTAGACCTTCCCACAACTGTCTCCTCTGCATTCGTGTCTCAACTCAGACACCCTGTCCTCCAGGAGGCCGTCCCTGACCCGCCCCACCCGACGAAGCACACACCACACACCATCACTCTCTGCCACGTGGCGCCATTTTATCTTCTTCGTAGCATTTCCTAGTGTCTGAAACGTTCTGGTTTGTTTCCACGTTTATTCTCTATGTCATCGCACCAGATGAACTCCTCAAGAAAAGGGGCTCTGTCATGTTCCCCCTCTACCCACCAGCATCTAGAATAGTGCTTGACATACAGCATAGGAGGCACTCAATAAAAATGTGTCAACTGACTAAGTGCTTGACACCCAGGTGGACACATGTAGGAGGCTGAAATGGCAGAAGGGGGAAAAGGACTGGTCAGGAGATATGGATTTGGGAATTGTCAGCAAAATGCCTGAATATAAGATAAGATTTTGCTCCAAAATTACCCCTCAGGTGGGAAGGATTTGTCTTATATTCAAGTCCTTATAAAGTCAACATTATGATACATGCTCTCAATTACTGCCTTTTGAACAACAAAACTCTCTTTGGGGGAAACTCATTAGCCTGAAATAACCTCAATCAATGAGCTTTTGGATTTTCATGGAGGTCTCTTGGCAGAATAAAAAAAAAAGTGGAAGCAAACACATTACACATGGATTCGATCATTATTCCTGCGGGTGTTGCAAGTATTGTCTTTTTCAGCAAGCCCATTAAAAAATTCCTTGAACAATAAAGGAAGTGCTTATGTTGTGGAGATGATAAATACACACCTACCAGATGATTTGTTTTCAATTTATGCAAATCTAATGTTATGCAACCAGGCTTTTGTGGCAAAGAATAAAGTTCCCAGCATCATACCCAGTTTGAAAAAGTGTTACATCACAAATATTTGGGCAAAAATAAAGTTTGTGTGTTCTGTAAAAGGTTAATTTTGACAAACAAAACTAATGACATTGACGTAGGTGTTAAAGAAAAATGTTAAAAGCTTGACTCAAATTGCTTCATGAACTATGAGTGGAGAAAACAGAATACGTCTCACTACCCTGTTTAGATAATGTGATTTTTTTCATGCATAGCAAACTAAGTTAATAAATTATTTCAACCATGCTAAAGTTTATGTGTTCCAATCACCCCCAAACTTTTTGGAGGGTCTCCTCATTGGAGGGACTGTAGGGGTTGTTTCTTATTTGGAGTCATCTTAGATTTGGGCTTCTAAGGTGGGTGATAACTTAAGTTTTGGAAGTGGCGGGTCCTGAACAGGGACTTTGGGGGAGAGATGAGATGATGCTCTAGAGTTCAGGCTTAAAGGCCAGCTGGGGGAGGGGGGGCGCAAGCCAGCAGAAAGGGGACTGTGGGGTAAACTGATATCATAGACACCAAGAGAACAGGATGTCACCGAGGAGGAATTTGATGTCACAGAAGCCAAGAGACAAGTGTTCTGGAGAAGTTTCTAAAGCTGGGATGTTCTAGAAGAGGCGTCTCTAGAGAAGCAGAAAGTGATCGTGAGGGCCAGACTGCCATGAGTCTAATCAGATAGGCTGGAAAGCGTTCACCAGATTAAAAAAAAAAAGATGCTCATTGACATCCATGTCAGGACTGTCATCATAGAGAACCAGGTGCCGGTGAAAAGAGGGGACAGGGAGGGCCAGGCAAGCAGCAGCGGCAAGGAAAATGGTGGCAGCAAGAAACAGAGAAGATGAAAGGGTGTTCATTGCGAGGGAATGGAGGCAGTCAAGAAAAAATTTTCTTACAAGGAAAGAGAATTTGGAATATATAAATGGTGGTGAGATAAATTCAGTAGAGGGGAAAGAAGGTCAAGGGCTCCAAGAGAGCCGAGGGGATGAGGCGCAGAGCCCAGAGGGAGGTTCAGGCTGCAACCGGAAAACCACAGGTGGGCTATCGTAACGGGAGAGAAGGAGGAAACAGTGAGACAGGTGCAGGTCATCCCACTCCTAACCACAGCTGCCCTCCCACACAGCTCTTTCCTCAATATCTGTTCATATCTGTTCATGTCTGTTCAACAGGTGCCCTCCTACACAGGCACCTCCAGACCCGACCCTGCAACCCTCTCCCAATCTGCCAGGCCCCTCCATTTGCTTCCTTCTGTGTCCAGCCTGAACTTGGGCTCCTGCATCTCCCACCAGGTAGGGAGGTGTTCCCATCTCACACGAGAATTTCTAAATTGGTGTCTGCCCTCCCTACAAGACTGCAAGCTCTATGAGGGCAGGAACAGTACCTTCAGACCCTGCACTATGCTGGGCAAGCAGTAAAAGGGAAATAATTGCTGGGGTATAAAGACTGGAATGAATTGCCATCCAATCAATACCCCCATTGTCCCTCTGTCCCTCCTGCTTAGCAACCTCCAGGCCCAGATCAATCCAACTGTGCGTTCCCATGTCTACACCCTGTGCTCGGTTCTGTAGAGTGAATCACACAAGCAGAGTGAGACCACAGCAGATTCCTGTTCCCCGACACAGTATGACCATCCTCATCCTTCCCTGCTTTGATCCCTCTGCTGTTTTTCACGGGGCTAGCCTTCTCAACCTTCCACACTCCCCTCAAACCTTCTAGGCAGTTCCGTCTTGATTTCATCCCACTTCTCCGAGAAAGCAGAAGCTATGTGAGAAGAATGCTCTCCCATCAATGGCCACCAGACCCACAGAGCAACCAGTGCCCACACCAGTGCTCCCTCCTTCCCCCCCCCCACACACAGTAGAAAGTGCTGAGCCTACTCCTACTAATGCTCTAATCTCCCCACCTGTGCTCATGGTCCCCTCACTCCCCACCTCTGTATACTCTCCGATCTCTTCAACCTCTAACTCTCTGGCTGTCTCAGCATTCAAGCATGTTCACATCTCTCCCATCCAAACAAGAAATAAAAAAACCTTCCTGAGCTCATGTGTTCCACAGCTCCCTCCTCATCTCTCTCGGCTCTCACCACTGTGCCCTCTGGAACCCAGGTCTGCACTTACTATCATGACTTCCTTGCCTCCCACCCACCCCACCAGCTATGGCCCAGTCTCTGCCCCACCACCCCACTCACACCACCCTGCCCTTGCCCAGCGCACCTATGATTCCTTTGTCACTAAACCCAGGGAGTGCTTGCAGTCCTTGTCTTGTGCAATGAGCCATTTACCAGAGTAGATGGCCTTCCTTCCTGAACCTTTGCCATCAACACTTCATGCGTTCTGTCCACCCAGCACTTTCATTCCCTCTAAGTGCCGGTCATGCGTCCTGGCCCCTCCACCTCAGGGTGGATATGTGCTCCAGGTGAGGCCACTCAGTGTTCTTCCCCAGGTTACTTGAGTCATTTCAGAGGAAAGCATGTAGCCACAAAACTTGGGCAGGTGTGAGCTCAGAGCTGCTGGTGACCATAAGCAAAGCCTTGTGCAAAAAGCCCATCAGTACTTGGAGAGAGAGAAACCAACAGGTGAGGCAAGCAGGAGAGAGGTCCTAGACACATCCAGACACATCCAGACCTGACTCCAGCCAGGGACTTCCAGAGCCCTGAGGTGTTCCTGCCCTTCCCACGCTTCTACAAACCAATCAGTTCACCTTTGTGTCCAAACTCATCCAAGCTGGATTTCTATCTTTCTCATTCAAGAGCACAGATTAACACACCCAGGCTTCACGAACACCACTCTTCTAGGTTCCTGCCAGTCAACACCCCCTCCTCAATCTCCTTCAATGCCCCACGCCCACCTTTCCCTGGGGAGGTCCTCAGGGCTCTGTCCCGGGCTGCCCGCTCTCCTCAGTCTCCACACCCTCCCTGGGCGAGTCTGTCCTCTCCCGTGGTCTTCATTACCACCTGGGCACTACCGACGCCCAGATCATCCCCCTTCTGTCTTTATAAACGTGTTTGTATTGTGGCCAAATATACATAACATGAAGTTACCATTTTCACCATTTTTAAGTGTACAATTCAGTAGTGTTAATTGCATTAACAATGTTATACAGCCATCACCACTATGTCCAGAAGTTTTTCATCACCCCAAATGAATACTCTGCACCCTTTAAATAGTAACCCCTGCTCCCCACTCCACCTAGCCCCTGGTAACCTCTAACAACTCACTGTCTGTGAATTCGCCTGTCATAGGTATTTCATGTAAGTGAAATCATACACTACCTGTACTTTTGCGTCTGACTTATCGCACTTGGTGTGATGTTTTCACCATTTACCCATACCGTCGTGTGGATCAGAGCTTGATTCTCCTTTACGACTGAATGATATTCTGTTGTGCGGATTCATCACATTTTGTTTACCCGTCCCTCCGTTGTGGACATTTGTCTTGGCTACTGTGAACAGTGCTGCTATGAATACCCATGCACAAGTATTGGTTTGAATCCCCATTTCCAGATCTGTCAGGCATACACCTAGACGTGGATTTGCAGGGTCCTACGGTATTTCCACATTTAGCTTTCTGAGGAGCCACCCAACTTTCCATGGCCACTGCACCGTTTTGCATTTGCACCCACAACGCACAAGTGTGCCCGTTGTTCTCTTTCCTGAGGCCCAGTGCCCTGCATCCAGCTGCCCCTGGACATCCTCAGACCACCCTAGCCAGGCATTTGGGTGCAGACAGAGCTTGGCTTGTGAAAACAACCAGTCCTGAACCACGCCCGACATCTGAGGCTCTGGGAGGCTAGGTGTCGGGCTTTAGGTGAGGCCCAGGGATGCAGTGTGGGATGGGGTGAAACTGTCTGCTGTGCACTTGCATCATCAGAAAGGGTTTTTGCAGGTCATGTCAGAAAGCCCCGATGGCCTTGTCCCAATGGCTGGACTGGACTATCATTTACAAACACACATGTCATTTAGCCAGCTCCAGACACAATGACCCCATCATTTTCTTCCGCCGCTCCAACCTGCTCCTGTCCTTATGGCAAATGCTCTACTCAGGTGCCTATGTCAAGACCTCTCCAATTGACAAGAACAGAGAGTTCAGGGACCATGGCCCTGCAGCCCAGACCCAGTCTAGTCTCTGTTCCCCGATGTCCAGTGCCTGTCACCTCCTCAGCCCAGGGCCAAGGCTCCAGAAGCTCCCACACTGCAGATGGCAGGCTGATTTCAGGCCCATTGCACATGCCTCACCCCCAGCTGGCTTCCCCAGCCACCCGATACCCCACACCCTCCCAGCTTGAAGGACCGCCCAAGAAAATAGCCTCTTCCCATCCAGTAGAGAGCAAAGCCCGGGTGAGGCCAAACAGCCAATCCTTTAGTACCAGGGGTTTCAGCCTGTGAGCAAGGAGGGGAAACAGGGAAGGTGGCCAGGGAGGAACTTCTGGAGGGTACAAGGATGGAGGCTAAGCTGGAAGGGAGCTGATGAAACAGTGAGCAGCTGCTGTGTGCTGGCCTGGGACAGGAGCTTGGTGGGCTTGGTGGGCTTGTTGGGTGTCAGTCACTCGTTCTGCAAGCGCTTTTGTCTACGAGGGGCCAGGCACTAGGAGGACATCCACGGACAAAACAGGCAAAATCACTGTCCTCATAGATTCTAGCAATGCGGGAGACAACAAGAAGAATAAGCAAAGTATGAACTACGTTACATGATTATAAAGCTAAGGGAAAAAAATAAGGCAGGAAGTGGGTAAGGGGTGTTGTGTTGTGAGGGGAACTGCGATTTGAGATGGGGAGGCCAGGGAAGGCCAGGAGCAAGCCAGGCGGAGACCTGGGGGAAAAGGCACCAGGCAGAAGGAAGGGCAAGTCCACAGGCGCTGAGGCTGGGGAAGACCCCATGTGCACCCCGGAGAGCGAGGAAGCCAATGGGGCAGGGCAGGGGAGAGCCGAGAGGCAGGGAAAATGAGGCCAGAACTTTCATTCGAGGCCTGAGAAGGACAAGCTCACATAGGTTCCTTCAGGCCATCCTGATGCCTTTGGCTGTCACTCTGAGAAAGCAAGAGGACAATGGTGCATTTAGAACAAAAAGGGGTGTGGTCTCCTCAGTGGCTGTGTTAGCGAGGGATGAATGGGAGCAAGGGACAACTAAGGGGGACCAGTTCCAGGCTATGCAATAATGTGTTGGGGGTGGGGGGAATGATTCATGGCTTAAATGTTAACAGGATAACATGAATGTGAGAAGTGGCCAGATTCCGAAAATGTTTTGAAAGTACCACTGAACTGATTCACTGGCCCTGAATGCCAGGTATGAGAAAAGAGAATCAACAATGACTCTGAGGTTTGGGTCCTGAACTAGTCAGTGAGAAACACTGCCATTTACTCAAAGCGGGAGGGAGAAGAGAAGGTTGGAGAGGAGAATTAGGAGTAGGTTGCCAGATAAAATACAGGCCACCAATTAAATGTGAATTCCAGATTGAGAATAAATAAATAACTATTTTGGCACACGCATGTCCCATGCACTATCTGAAATTCAAATTTAACTGAGCATCTGGTCTGGGTTTGTTTGTTTGCTTGTTTGTTTGCTTTGTTCCTACATCTGGCAACCCCGAGAAGGAAGGAGCTTCATCTGGGACAGGGTAAGTTTGTGATGTCTACTAGATGTCCAGGGGGAGGTCAGAGGTCAAGAAGCAGATGCATACAGTGGTCTGGAGTTCGGGGCAATGTCTGGGCTGAAAATAGGTAAGTAGGAGCTGTCAGCCTAATTTTGACATTTCAAGCCTGAGACTGGATGACATTACCAAGGGACTGAATGGAGACGGAGAAGAGAGTCCTAGGCCCTTGGCCCGGGGCACCCCAGTATTTAGAAGTCAGGGAGAGTTGGAAGAACCAGCAAAGGAGACTGAGAAAGAAAGCCCAGAAGGGAAGAAGAAAAACCGGGAGAGTATGATGTTCTGGTGGCAAAAGCTACGGAGAGTGCAGGGAAAGATGAGGGTTGAAACTTGACCATGGCTTTAGCTATGAGAACCTTGGAAAGAGAAGTCTGGGTGGCTTATGAGGAGCAAACGCCTGATTAGAGTGAATGCAAGAAAGCAAAGAAAGGCAAAAAAAAAAAAAAAAAAAAAAAAAAAATAGAGATAATGAATCAAGACAATTCCTTTGAGGAGCTTTGCTATAAAGGAATGGGAAAAAATGGGGCAAATGCTAGAAAAAATGGGGTCAAGGAGGGTTTGTTTGTTTCTTTGTTCTTAAGATGGAGAAATACCAGCATATTTGTTGTAACGGGAAAGATTCAATGAAGAGCAAGAGAGCGGCGATGGAGGAGAAAGGCAGGCAGTAGAGGCAGGTCCCGGGCGGGCGAGGAGGGCTGGGGCCCAGTGTACAGGTAGAACGGTTGAATCCTGACAGCAACTCAGAAAAGTCACACATTCCCTTCTTTATTCGAGGATAGAGTTGTGCAGACAGAAGTTGCAAGTGACTCAGGGTGTCTCAGAAGGAAAGCAACATTATAGCTGAGACATCTCGTCCTCCCTAGTCACAGCCCCAGACATGCTGGAGCAAGGCTAGAAGTGCCCTCCACCTGGCCTGTTTTCCAGTGGCTTCTCCCTGCTCACCTCTCTGCTCAATGGAAGAGAGGGCCTAGGCCCCTGATGCACGTGTGCAAACAGAGGGACAATCCCAGCCAGAGAGACAAGGCCCTGCCCCTTCCCAGGAAGCCCCTGCCTGAGGCTGGGCAGACTTGCAGACACAGGGGTGGCCTGAGAGCAAGACCAGCCTGGGCCACGGCCTGGGCTGCTGGAAGAAGTGCAGTGACAGGCCGAGGACCTGCCACCCCCAGAGAGCAGGTGTGTGTCTGCCCTGAGGGAAGTGGGGGTGGCTGGGACAGCTGCCAAGGCCCAGGTAGAGCACAGCCTTCCCCTGCGGCTGGGGGATGGCCTAGATGGCCTCCCACACAGCAGTCACCCTGCTCAGGGAGCAGGGCTTTGATGTGGGGAGCAGGGCCCCAGAGCCTCTTCCCGGAAAGGAGACTCTCCCAGCTCCCTCCAGAACAGGCAAAGGCCAGCTCTTGAGGTCACTGCCAGATGTCAGGAGTAAGGGGGCAGCATCTGGAAGGGACTGAATGCTCGGACCTAGGCAACAAAATCACCGGGTCACCAGAGCAGAACAACCCCTCTGCACACAGAAACACTGCCACCCGCCACCACTTCACACGCAGCCACCTCCGCAATCTCACACACTCACAAGCACACACACCAAACATGCACACGCACTCCCCTTGCTGCCCCATTAACACGCAGCTACCCAACCTCAAGTACAAACAGCTCTCACACATGCGCAGCCAACGTGTACTTTATACACCTCAACCATAACCTGGGCACCCACCACTTCCAGGCCCTGGAGATGGAGCAGGAACGTAACCAGTGAGCTCCCCGCTCTCCAGGAGGCAACTTCAGAGGGGGTGACCAGCCATTACTCTAAAAGAAGCTGAGACCTCAGTGAGGAGGAGGAGGAGCCTGCCAGGCAAAGAGCAGGCCAGGTGGAGAGAACAGCGAACGCAAAGGCCAGAGGCTTAACCGAACCAGGCTAGTGTGACCAGCGGGGAGAGGTCAAGGGGGCGTGCAGTAGGAGGTGAGCAGGATCGGGTTATCGGGGGCTTTGCAGGCCAGTGTCAGGACAGTGGGTGTCAGCACAAAGGTAATGGTAAGTTACCACAAGGTTTGAATAGGGGGAGGGCATGACCTGCTTTATACCATTGAAACACTACTTAGCTAGAAGAAACCATGGGACAAAAAACTTTTTTTAGTTCTCAGGATGGGGAAGGCATTTCTAGTTATGAGCAAACCAAGAAACCATAAAAATAAGGTTGATACATTTGACTACATCAATAAAAAGTTTAATTCTATACGATGTCAAAATACAAGTGGCAAACTGGGAGAGAGGAATCCTATTTGCACCACTGACAGAAGGCTTATTTCTTTAATATGTAAAGAGCTCCCAAGAAATAAAGAATAAAAAAGTCAATCATCCAATTGAAAAATGAGCAAAGGCAAAGGACAATTCACAGGAAAAGAAACACAGGTGGCTTTTAAGTATATGAAAAGATGTTCATTCTCACTCAGAAGAGAAATGCAAATGAAAACTATAATGAGATACCACTGGCAAGGATCGTTCAGTTTTATAATGTTCTTTATTGGCAATAACATGAGAAAACAAGCCCTCTTGTGTCTACTGGCAGTGTAAACCGGTACATCTGTGGAGGGGATTTAGCAATATTTGGCGAAATTTTAAATGAGTCTCCAACTTTAACTAAAAAATTCCACTTCTAGAAATACATCTAATGGACATAATAAAAAATCTGATCAGCATGCTCTGTCCAAGGATATTTAGAGAAAAGGTTTTTATAATAGAAGTAAATACAAGATTGGAAACAGCCTTACTTTTCATTAGTTTAGAATCGATTACATATATCATGGCACAGACACTATTCAGCTAGTGTGTTGGTGGTGGTTGTTTTGGTTTAAGGGAGGCTTTTTTGTTTTGTTTTGATTTGTTTTTAGGCAGCTCTCTCTCTCTACCAATAAGGGAAAATGGAATACTATTCAGCTATTTAAAAAAAAAAGAACGAGCAAGCTCACTAGCTACTGAGAACAATGCGTTACACTTTGTTAAACAAACACAGTGAGGTGCAGCATGTGTACATAGCATACCTCAGCAGGTAAGTGTGTGAAGAAGAATATCTTTGTGTCAGAGATGCACAGTTGATCTCAGGAAGGAAAAACAAGTAACTGGAAACCTGGTGGCTGAGGGACAGCACTGGCTACATGGTCTGGTGCTTGGGGAGAAGTCAGGGGTTGTGCAATGGATGTAGGGTTCATCCCTGAATGGATGGGTTTGGAAGCCCCAGGACTGTGTGAGCTGACCCAGGAGACAGGAGGCTGAGCCCTGGGATGTGCCCACACGAGACCAGGATGGCAGGCCTCCAAGGTACAAGGAAACAGAAAATAGGGTATCGAGGAAGCCAAAGGAAGAAAGTGTCTTGAGAAGCAAGGGGCGGTCCAGGAGGATGGGAGCACAGAGGTGTCGATTAGATTTATCATCCTGAAGATCCATGGTGACCTTGACAGGGTTGTCTTTAGTGACAGGGTAGGGACAGAAATGTCATTCGAATGGGTCGAAGCGTGGCCAGGGAGGTAAGGACGTCGGGGTCTGGTTTTGCTCCAAAACACAGCAGAGCAGCAGGTGGCCAGGAGCAGGTGGCGGAGCCACCAACCCCGTCCTACTCGTGTCCCCACACCAGCGTGTACGCAACCACCCAGACCACCCAGCACAGCTGAGTCTCAGGATGCGTTTCAAGGTCATGACCTAGGGAGTGCGGAAGCCTCCAGAGCTGGCTCCGCTCTGATCATCTGTGTGACCCGGGGCAAGTCACCTGACCTCTCTGCGCCCCGGTTTTCTCATTTATAAAAGTGGGAAGGATCACACCACCATCAATGGGCACTGTGAAGATGAAATAGAGGCCGCAGGACATTGCCTGGCATGAAGATGTCTCGGACGTGAGGATGCTGTGTTAGCTCTCTGTCACAGCAACTTTTGACCTTTTCATCTCTCTGCACACATAAACTAATCAAACTAACCAAAATATATATTTTTTTTGCCAATCTGACAAAAGTAGGTATAATTTTGATTCACTAACACTAGACAGCTATTGTTCTGTTGGCTGTTTTTTTGTTTGTTTGTTTGTTTTGGGGTTTTTTTGTTTTGTTTTGTTTTTTTGACAATCTAAGGCATAAGAGGTCAGTCCTGGAACTAACTAGTCAGGCATCACATGTTTTAAAAATTCTTGCGGCATGCGGGGTTGAAAATCGCTGCTCTACCACAATGAGTAGGGTGACGGTGTAATTAATCTTTGGGGGCACTTTGGAGAGTAAAGGGGTGTGCCGTTAGTTACACCAAAGCCACAGGCCTTCCTGAGCAGTCCAGGGGAAAATGAGTCACCCCTGTGCCAGCCCCATCAGAGCTGCAGAGCCTGCGAGATCTGAAGCCCTGCGTGACTAAGGCCCCGGGGCTCCTCAGGGAGACCAGGGACACTGGGGTTTCCTCGGACAAGGCCGGGGCACCAGCAGCTCTCGGTTTCCTAATTAGGGCGCGCTAGTAAATGAGACAAAGCGTCCCAGTCCGCAGATCCCAGCCAGGCGCAGGCCTGCCTCCCTTGGCAGGGGCACCCACCCACCCCACCCTCCTCCCACAGGATCTGCCCGTTGTAGGAACTCCAGGCAACCACAGGATTCACTTCGCCCCTTCCCACCGGCGTTCTCCAAAGTGCACGTGCTTCCTCCGAGCAGGACACAGCCTGGGGCAGCAGGCCGTGGAGGACCCGTCGTGCTGGCAAGGCAGGTCCCCAAGGGTGCCCCCTCGCGGGGTCGAGGCCGGGCGGGGACCGTGACCTGGAGGGCGCGGGCGCAGTCTCAGTGGTAACGCGCGTGGGTGAGTCGTGATTGCAGCCCGTCCGGAGCCACAGCACTGGGCAGTTTATAGTGCTTCACGCCCCTAATCTCATTGGAGACTTTGCAACAGCCCTACCCCTGGCCACCGATGCCCCTGCTCACAAGAAAAAGCCGAGGCTCCCTCCTGCCCAGGTTGCCCCGGGAACCCACGGCCGCGTGGGGGCTAGAACCTGACCCTCTCGGCCCTGTAGGCCCGGGCTCCTCCCCCGACCCTCCCTCCTCCACCGTCCCTAGGGTGTGCCTGCCTCCTCCAGCGCCTCCTCGCCACTGCCGAGCCTCTGCTGCGGGCCTCGAGGACGTGGGGTCGCGGCCCCGCGCTGGCCGCGCTGCTGCGGGTAAGTGTTGGGTGTGAGCGGGGGTCCCCCCGCCCGGAACGTTGAGCGCCCCGCGCTACAGGCGGCGGCCTGATCCTGCCCGCCCCGCCGGGCTGAGGACGGGGGCGCGGGGAAGCGGGGTGATGGAGGGACCTCCGCACCCCATCCTCTCCGCTGCCTTCGCACCCCTCGATTCCGGGCGGGAGTGGGGGTTCCAACTGCTGGGAGGTTCCAGACACCCCTCCTATGCCTGCAGCCTCCCGAGCTGCCTGAAACGACAGGAGGAATGTGGGAGGCGGGTCGCCAGAGGGAAGAAGTGTGGTATTTTAGATTTAGTTGGAAAACCCCGAAAGCGAAGGACCACCTTCGGTTATACGCGGACTTTCCACTGCGCGGGGTTGGCGCCCCTGCCTGCCGCGGTTTTCGCGATGGTGAACCGCAGTTCTGCCTTCGGGGCGGTGGGGGCGCGGGCGGGACGGGGTGGGCACCGGCGCCGGGCGCTGCTCCGTCCGGGCGCTGGGGAAAGTGGGCGGCTGGGAGCTGGTATTGGGGGGCCGCGGGAGGTGGGAACCAGAACCGGTTCCTCCAGTCCCGGCCCGGGCTCGGAGGGAAATTCTTTGCGGGTGAGTCCGTCGCTGGGGTGTGTCAGGCAGCACTGGGCAGACAGGACGGGGAATGGGGTGGGGGGGCGGTGGAGTGTGGGGGCTGCGCTGCGTGGGCTGCCCTGGGTGGGCTGCCCCGGGCAGGGGGTCGAGCGCAAGCACGTGGCAGCCGCCCTCTCCTCTCAGGGCCGGCACGCAGGCCCCCACCCTCCGGCTCAGTTCTCCCGAGCTCCCACCAGGTGAGCGGCAACAGCCCCAGAACGCAGGACCCGTTTCCCTTTAGAGACACAGACATGGAGTCGAGGAGGTTTGGGGACTCTTGGAAGTCACCCCGCAGTAAGCGGCAGAGCTGAGGCTTGCACCCAGATGTGACTCCACACTCCACGCACATCCCGCCGCCCTCCCCGAAGGCCACGTGTTAGAAGGAGCAGAGAAGGCGAGACTAGGAGGGTGTCCAGGGATGGGGTCTTCCTGGCCACCCCATCCTGTCCGAGATTCCCAGAGAAGAGGCGTCAGGGGGCGCTGAAGTGCGCAGAGGGAACTGCGCCTTCCTTCCAGCGAAGGGAAGTCTCCCCTCCAAGCCGCCCGGTCCAGACCGCCCCTTGGGGCTCCTGCCTGCACGCCCGGCGCCTCCCGCCAGGCGGCTCCCTAACAGTTCAGCAGGCATTTGTTCGTTCGTTCCACACGTATTGAGTATCTACTGCGTGCCAAGCACTAGGCACTAATGAAGCAGTGAGCAAGACAGAGCTGACACTCTAGTGCAGGAGACAAGACAATAAATAATTTAAAAATGTAAATACTTTCACTTCAAGTGGTGAGTAAGTGCTATAAAGAAAACAAAGCGGGCAGGAGCAGCGGGACTGGGAGGGAATGGGCTTCCAGATTCAGGGTTCTGGGAAGGCCGCTAAGGCAGCGATTAATAACCGGCGTGCTGCGGGAATTTTTAAACATGCAATACCTGCCTAGTTAGTCAGGGGCACTGGTCTCTTTTCCCTCAGAGTATCAAGTAAGAAAAGAACAACAGCCAACACAACACTAGCTGTCCGGTGTGAATGAATCAAAATTATATCTACTTTTTTGTCAGATTGCCAAAAACTATAATGTACATTTTGGCGTGCTGCAGAATTCCAGTAATTAGCTTACGTGTGCCACGAGATGTAAAGGTTGAAAATCGCGGCTCTGAGGAGATACTTGAGCAGAGGCCTCCACGCTGGGAAGGATCCAGCCACATGAGGTTCTGGAGGAAGAGCATTCCAGGCAGCAGGAAACAGTACAAAGCACTCGAGGCCCTCTGGGGGCTGGAGCGGAGAGAGGCAGGCGACAGTACAGGAGAGAAGGGTGAGGATGTAGACCCTGGGGCCGCCTCTAAGTGTAATGAGAAGCTGGTAGAGAGTTTTCAACAAGGGAGTAACAGGGTCCAATTTTGTGGGCCCCCAGGGTGCAGGAGCCACAGTGAAAGGCCAGTGAGGAATCTGTGGCAATCACACCAGCAAAAGTTGATGGTGGCCTGGACCAGGCTGGTGGCAGTGGAGGGGTGAGACGCGGCTGGGCAGGGGGTGGCCAGGCAGACACCACGCATGCTCAGAGTCGCCTAGCTCCAGGAGCTCTTGCATTTGCGTGCAGACCCGCGCGCGCACACACACACAGAGGACCACAGGCCGCCACGCCCGTGGCCGCACCCAGACACGAGGTGCTCTCAGGCAGACCCACCCAACCACGCCCTCTGAGTCACTCCGGGGCTGAGGAAGACGTGGGAGCTGGAGGCGTGAACGAAGCCGGGGCGGCTGGGCTCCCCTGGGGCCTGGCACAGGGAGCAGAGGGCTCTGCCTAGCTCTTTCTCAGACCATTACCCCCCCCTTCACGCACCCTCCAACGTGAAATGGGCTCCCTACTTCACCACCTGCTGGCTGTGGGGCCTTGGGGAGGTTATTTCCCCTCCCCCAGCCTCAGCGTCCTCTCTGGAGAATAAAAGGCAACCCCAGCCTCACAGGACAGTAGTGAGGCATCAGCGAGGTGAGTCACGAGAAGCTTCACTGAGGCAGGCATCCAGCAGAGAAGGGGAGAGACAAGGTGGTGGACAGCACGGCCCTGGCACCCGCGGTCCGGCCTTGAATCCAACTCTAGTTTTGTTTTTTTTTTTTATTTAATGATTTGAGAGAGAGAAACATTGATTTGTTGTTCCATGTATTTATGAATTCATTGGTTGATTCTTGTGTGTGTGTGACCTGACTGGGGATTGAACCCGCAACCTCGGTGTATCGGGACAATGCTCTAACCAACTGAGCAACTTGGCCAGGGCGTCCAACTCCAATTTTAAGTGAGTGACTTGACCTCTCTGCATTCCACAAGTGGCCAGTGTTTATTGAGCACTTACTATGTACTAAGCGTTTTGCAACCTTTACCTTCGTCTGTAAATGAGGAGCATAATAGTATCTACCTCATGGGTTTGTTATAAGGATTAAATGAAACCCTGCACACAGTATTTAGCTCTGTGCTTGGCTCATAGTAAATAATAAATGGTAACTGCCGCTATCAGCAAGTGCACATTCCCTTCCTCCTGGCACACTAGCCTTGTGACTTGGGGAAGGTGGCTTACCCTCTCTGCCTATTTATCTGTACTTTAGGAAGAAAAATATTTCTGACCTCATAGGGGCTTTGCAATGATCAAATGAGTCCACCCACCTAAAAAGCTCAGAACAGTACCTTATACACAGTAAAAGCTTGATAAATGTCACCTATTCACTAATACGGTTTTTCCTATTATCCCGTCAGTTGTGCACAGCCCCCGGCGCCCCTACCAGGCACCAGGCCGCCGGCACCCCCACCGGGCACCATGGACTGGAAGACACTCCAGAGTCTGCTGAGTGGCGTGAACAAGTACTCCACAGCCTTCGGGCGCATCTGGCTGTCGGTGGTGTTCGTCTTCCGGGTGCTGGTGTATGTGGTGGCCGCCGAGCGCGTGTGGGGGGATGAACAGAAGGACTTCGACTGCAACACCAAGCAGCCGGGCTGCTCCAACGTCTGCTATGACCACTTCTTCCCCATCTCCAACATCCGCCTCTGGGCCCTGCAGCTCATCTTCGTCACCTGCCCGTCACTGCTGGTCATCCTGCACGTGGCCTACCGTGAGGAGCGGGAGCGGCGGCACCGCCAGAAGCACGGGGACCAGTGCACCAAGCTGTACGACAATGCGGGCAAGAAGCACGGCGGGCTGTGGTGGACCTACCTGCTCAGCCTCATCTTCAAGCTCACCATCGAATTCCTCTTCCTCTACGTGCTGCACACTCTCTGGTACGGCTTCAACATTCCACGCCTAGTGCAGTGCTCCGTGTTACCCTGCCCCAATATCGTGGACTGCTACATTGCCCGGCCCACAGAGAAGAAGGTCTTCACCTACTTCATGGTGAGCGCCTCTGCCATCTGCATTGTGCTCACCATCAGTGAGATCTGCTACCTGATCTTCCACAGGATCCTCAGAGGCATGCGCAAGGACAGGCCCCGAGGCGGCCACAACCCCAGATCCTCAGCCAGCCGGGCCTCCACCTGCCGCTGCCACGGGAAGCTGGTGGAGGCTGGGGAGTTGGTCCCGGACACCCACGGTGACAAGCTGCATGCTTCGGCACCCGCCCTGACCCCCATCTGACCACAGGTCTGCCAATGGGAACAGGTCAGGAGGTATCACACCTGTGGAGCGGTCCAACAGGTGCTGGGTGCCCCCACTCTGAATTCACCAAGCTATCCAATTTTGTTGTAGGCAGATACTTTTTGAGCGCTGGGCACTGTGCTGAATACCTGGGTATAGGTCACACCACAGGCCCCGTGCCCGCCCTCAGGGGGAGACAGACATTGAATATGCTTGAAACAAACACACTAACTACTGCACAAGGGGACGCTTAGGGCACTCGCAGCGGGGCTTCCACCTAACCCAGGAGGGGGGATCAGGCCAGGCTTCCCTGAGGCGGTAACGTTCGAGGGGTAAGAGGTGCTTCCAAGAAGAGAGACTGGCAGGTGCAGAGGTCCAGAGGCCACAAGAAGGGAGATGCTTGCCCTAGGCTGGATGCACCAGACCAAAAAGAGTGTTCCTTCCCTTGGAAGAAGCACCCAGATCCCTGTGGTGCAGAGGAAGAATTCTCCCAGCAGCGGGAGGTCTGGAGTCCTGAGAACGGATTTGGGAAGAAAAGGAAGAGGCTCTGGTGACACCAACCCCTCCTCAAGACAGCCAGGGACCCTCTGAGTCACCACTGCTCTCAGAGACGCCCCCTCCCCCAGACTCCACTCTCTCAGCCTTGGGAAGCTTCGCTCCCATCTTTCCCCACAAACGTGCTCAATCTGGCACCAGCCTTTCAGAGCCTGCTCCGTCTGCTCCGAGGGACTCGGGTGGATGTCCTGAAGAGAACATCCCTGCAGCAGTTTCCTTGAAATCAATAAAGGCTGTGTTTTATACAGGTTGGCTCCATCCTCTGTTCTCCCATACTCCCACCCACAAGACCCTGAGGGCAGGAAAAGTGGCCTTCTGAGCTGGGGGGGAAGCCAGGGCCTGAGCTGAAGGTAGTCTGGGGCTGGGATTGACAGGTGGGAGCCAGGGTGGAACCTACTGTGATTGGACATATGGTCACAAGAGGGCGCCATGCTCCCACGACAACCAGGCTTCTAGCCACTTGGAGGGAGACAGTCCTGGCACACACACAATCACTGCCTTCTCATTGCAGACAAATCACAGTCCCTGCTCCTGTGTAACCCAGTCACTGTCATCACAACCGCAGTCCCACCTTGTGTACACAGAACCCCTGTTAGTCATACTCTGGCTGCTTGGACACTCTCCCAACAGGCCAGCTGTCTCCTCTGCAGGCATGTCGTCCCAGCCTCACCCAGGCATTATTCAGCTCTTTTCATTTTCCTGAGCATTTTTTCCATGCCGGCCCCTGGCAGGATGCTGGGACTGCACAGGGAATGGGAGCAGAGCCCAGAGAGCCAGGGGAGCCGAGCCGGAAGCACGCTCATCTGCATTAACAGCCCTCCAGGGCAGCTCACAGCCCCGCCCCCAGCGCTGTGTGACACCCTGAAATTTAGGGGACACCAACACCCACATCCAGACCTGAATGTGAAGAAAAAGAGGTGCAAAGTCCATACTGACCTGGAGGAACGTTCAGTGACTATTAAAGCCAAGGCTAGGAGCCAGAAATCCAGGAGGTAGTCAGCCAAGAGCCAATGCGGGCAGGGAGAGGTCGGTTCACCTTCGCTCTCAAGGGCGGCCATCAGTGAGATGAAAAAATACGCCAGCCAAGTTCAAGGGCCCAGGGTTGGGCAGACACCCACCCCGCAGGTCTGAATTATTGCACAACCACGTCACAATCACAGCTTCACCATACTACAGCTCGACAAGCTCTCAGAACCTTAGTCTTGTCACCAGTACAACAGGGACCTTATCAATCAGGGTCCTGGCAGGAAACAGGTGGCGCATTCAAACCAAGTAACTTGAAAGAGTTTCCAAGGGGAACTCCAAGGGGTGGGGGCTGCTTTAGAAGGTCTGAGCACGACTGAGGAAACCCACAATGGGCGACTGCAGCATCCTGGGGCTGGCACCGGGGTAGCAGTGGACAGGACTGCCTGCCGCACAAGAGCTGTGGGCTGCGACCAGATAAATACCCCAACTTCACTCTCCCATCTCCTGCTCCCATGCCCATGGCTCCCAGGGACCCAACCCAACCAGAAGCCAGAGGATAAGGGCACCTACTGAGGCGGTCAGCCTCCCCGGGCACAGGGCAGGGTGGAGAGGGGGGAAGAGTAGAGCAGTGGGGCACAGGGAACATATCTATGCCAGCACTCAGGACAGAACCTAGGGTTGTTGTAGCAATAAAAGGAGATGCTGTTGGTAAAACATGAGTGCAGAGCTAACAAAGTCAGTAAATACCCAGGTTCAACTGTGCTTAGGAAAGTGTCTGCCCACGGCCCAGGCCCTGTGGTACCTCAGGCCCAGCTTGAACTGATGGTTGCAAAGGTCGCAGGGACAGGGATCTCTCTCTACTTGCCGCCATGCATGCCAGCATCTCCCAGGACATTTCTGCTGCCTGGCCAAGGGCGGCTTAGCAATCAGAGCAATCAGAGAACATCATTGGCTATCCCAGCCTGGACTGAGCTTCCAGCCTGACCCTGCCTCTCCAGGATGCAGGCCAGGACCGTGGTGGAGGATGATCCAGCCCTGGACGTCCTGCCTTTGGCCTGAGAGCTATTTTGAGCATCACCGCTTACTATTCTCATCCAGTAAGTGTTGGGCTAACATTCATCACCCAGAGTCCCCAGCACACATCACTGTCACCACGAGACAGCACTCAAGGCCCCTTGACCTTCTCTGCTCAGGGTACACACCTTGATTTCCTCCTCCCCTATTGCATGAGAATTCACTTGCAAGCTTCCTTCAATCATGCCTATGATAGATTTCAACTTCATATACACATCCTTCAAGTCTACACCTACTGCATGATGTAACAGCCACCCTGCAGCCCCAGGTAAACAGGAGATTGTTTTGTATTCATCACCAGGGTCCAAGACTCATTATGAACTAAATGTTTGTGGTCCCCCAAAATTCATGTTGAAATCCTAACCCTAAATGTGTTGGTATTAGGAGGTAGCACCTTTGGGAGATGATTAGGTCTCTTGAATGGGATCAGTGTCCTTGTATGAGAATAGGCAGCAGCCCTGGCTGGTGTGGCTCAGTGGATTAAGCTCCTACCTGTGAATTAAAAGGTTACCAGTTTGATTCCCAGTGAGGGCACATGCCTGGGTTGTGAGCCAGGTCCCTGTTTGGAGGGGGAGGGGGTGCAAGAGGCAACCAACTAATGTTTCTCTCCCTCTCTTTCTCCCTCCCTTCCCCATTAAGAAAAAAAAAAACTTTAAAAAGAAAAGAGAAAGACATGAGAAGGATGATCTTTCTCTCTGCACCATGCGAGGACAGGTTGTGAAGACAGCCCTGCGTGAACCAGGAAGAAGGCAGTCACCGAGAATCCCACCACGCAGGCACCCTGATCGCAGACTTCCAGCCTCCAGAGCAGTGGGACTCTCCTGCTGTGTAAGCCCCTCAGTCCATAGTACTCCGTTACCGCAGCCCTGGCCGACTGAGACTCCCCCATCATCTCTCACCTGGATTGCTGCCACAGTCTCCCTCCTGCCTCCCTGGGTACCAGCGGCAGGGAGTTCTGTGTCTGGACCAGGATGGTCTCTAGGAGAAGTCTGCATTCAGCGGAAACGGTTGTGCTCACTCATTGCTGAGGGGCCACCCCCAGCAGAGCCCGGCCACCGGGTCAGCTGAAGCAGACCTGAACATGTTTATGGCGCCTGTCACCACCAGAACCAGAAAGGAGAGACAAGGATTGCACCTTTAGGGGCGCTCTATTCAGATGGCCGGCGATCTGAGAACACAGCGGATTATGTACCTTCACAACCCATCTGAATATGTCATTTCAAGCCGACCTTTTTATAAGGAGAAGAACAGGTAGGTGAGGAGTCTGGGTTGACTGGATTAGAGTTTCAGGCTGGAGGTGATTTTCCTAGTACTTCTCTATTTGTTGATGGACAGTCATTGACCTGCATCACTGGCGTTCCCTCCCTGGAGCACAATGGCTCGGATACCGTCTGCATGGCCAGCAGACCCCCTGGGGCACAGCGGCGGAATTGCTTGTCACCTTCTGAAGGTATTCATGTATTCCAGTTCCTGGAATAACAGCCTTCCACCTGCATTAATCACTTAAGCCTATCAACCCAGGCTTAAAATCTTTAACTTTTGAGTTCCCCCATCATTGATAGCAGGAGGCTGTCAGCTGACCGGACTCCACACAGCCGGGCAGCAAGGCCTGTGCGAAACTGGGGCATCCACCATTCACCACCCAGCCCCGCAGTCTATGGCAGCGCGGTACCCAGGATGACGCTGTCAAAACCGAAGTCAGGCTGTGCCACGCCCCTGCCCCCAGCCCACCCACGGTGTTCCCTTTCGGAACCCATTCCTTCTCTTTGCTCACCGCACTCCAGCCGCACGGACCTCCTGGCCGTTCCCCAAGTAGGAAATGCCAGGCAGGCTCCTACCTCATGGGCTTGGCATGGCAGGCTCCCTTAGCCTGGAATGCTCTTTTCCCCAGAGGGCCCGGGGCTCCCCTCCCTTCAGGGCTTTCATCGAAGGGACGTCAGCTGTCATCCCCTTTATGAGAATGTCTCCTCCCTTCTGTTCAAAACGGAAACCGCCACCCCCTGCGCCCTCAACCTTCTCCTCCCGCTGTGCTTTCCACACAGCGTTTATTACCATCCAACAGCTTCCACGTTTTATTTCATCTGTCTCCCCTGGCTGGAATCTAAAATCCACTAGGGCAGGGATTTTTGTCCCCTGATTGCTCTTCAGTGCCCAGGACAGTGCTACAGCACCAGGGGCAACAAGTATTTGTTGAATGAATAAATTCATACATGGGCCTGGTGACCTGCTAGGAACTGGAGATGTAAATGAGACCCTGCCGTGTGCTGACTGGCGTGACTCAGTGGACTGAGCCCCAGCCTGTGAATTGAAAGTCCGTTGGTTCCATTCCCAGTCAGGGCACATGCCTGGGCTGTGGGCCAGGTCCCCAGTTGGGGGTGTGGCAGAGGCAACCTATCTAAGTATCTCTTGCATGTTTCTCTCTCTTTCTCATTCCCTTCCTGTCTCTTTAAAAGTAAATAAATAAAATATTTTTTTAAAAAAAGACCCTGCCTGCCCCCCAAGGGCCCTGCAGTCTAATGGGGCGGGGGAGGGGGGTAGGCAGGAGTAAACACTGCGCCGGGCTGGGGGCAGGGGAGCAGGGAGCCGCTCAGCCGGTGCAGAGCCGGACTTGGAGAGAGGCACAAGTGGTGGAGACCTGCCGTGTGGCAGTGCAAACATGCTTCGCACTCGTAAGTGGTGCATTTGAGAGTGGTTAAGATGGTAAATAGTTTATGTTTTTTAACCCAAGTAAAACTTTTTATAGTGCATCCAGGGGCGGTACCTGAGCCCCTGAGAGCCGCTAACCCAGCACGGGACAGCCAGGGGGCTTCTGAGGGACGGCAACCAGAGCAAAGGCCTGATGGACTTGTAGGGCTTCGCATGCGAGGGCGCTCCAGGCACAGGGAAGGGCATGGACGCAGAAGGGAGCACAGAGAGCCACAGTAAAGTCTGGCTGGATCACCAGGTGAAAGGGCAGGGGATGAGGCTGGAGAAGTGGCGAGGCCGGGAGGCGTTGAGGAGGCACAGAAGGGCGGAAGCAGGGCAGTGTTCTGGTCAGGGAAGGGGGGAGGCTGGGCTGGAAGGGGTGGGGCTGGAGGCTGGAAGACCTCCAGCCTCCACCCTATTGGGGAGGCTGCTGAGAAGGTGGCCTGAACAGGGTCAGGGCAGTGGGAACGGAGGGAGAGGCGGGGTTCTAGGGATGTTTTCCAGGGGCAATGGCCAGGTTACAGGGATCGCTGTCTTGGCTGATCCTCCTTTCCCTTGGAAAGGACCAGGTCGTTCAAAGCCTGACTTCCAGAGCGCCTGAAGAAGCAGAAGAGCAGGGTGAGGGCAGCCTTGACACCCCCACCTGCTCCTCTCTCCTTCCTCGTAGCTGGATCCGAAAGGCTTTGGGAGAGCCTGGGCCCAGCGGCAAGAAAGGGGCTCTGGGAGCCGAGGCTGCAGTAGGGCGTGACTAGAACCCGCCTCCAGGGACCTCAGTTCTCACGACCTCAGGGGTCAGAAGCAAGTGGGTGCACCCGTCAGCTTTGTGGAACCGGAAGATTCAGCTCAGACTGATCCTGCAGTTCTGAGGTCTGAGCTGAGCCCACCCCACTTGCTGCCCCAGAAGTCCTGCTAGGGCTGAAGGCAGGACCCTGCTGGACCCTGGGGCACTAGGAGTCCAGTGACTAAACCCTAGCACAAGGACCTTTCTGCCCCAGCCCTTGTCCCCCACCTGAGCCATCCCTGCCACCTCCACTCAGCCCCTGAGCTTCCTCTCCCGCCCTCACCCGACACCCTGCCCCCATCTGCTCTGTTGACAGAAGAAAGTTCCAACCCATAAAGAATTTTTATGAGTTTGAGTCAAACAAAGGATAAACCTGGAAGCAAGATCTCAACAGACTGTAAGATAAATGCTTCCAAGAAGTGACAGTTTGCAGCTTTTTTTTTCATGCCTTTGGAATTAAGGAGGGAGCCTGAGAAGGATTACACAAAGGTGGGAGAAAACCAAGCAAGGTAAGTGTGGGATTACAGCGTCGTTAATGAGCTCATAACTCTCTTGAGAGTGGCCACCCTTTGGAAGAGGGTCTGAAAAGAGGCATTTTGAAGAGGCATCATCAACCTGGACTCACAGAAACAGGGGACGGAGCTTACTTACTTGGGGCAAAGATAAGCCTTTAACCACGGAAGCCATAGGCCTGGGTGTGGCTACTCAGCTTGTCCTGCTAGTTAGGAATTTAGGATCAAATCACCCTGTGAGGTTGCTTTCCATAGAGCACCGCTCCCCCTTTTTTTATCCACAGCTCCCACCAAGACCAACTCACAAACGCTTTTTGTCACAGACCTTTGGTCACGTGTTTTTAGCCATCACCCCTTTGAAAGGTTTCTGTGTACCATCTCCTATCAACCCTACGTGATGCAATTGCTTATCCCCATTCTTCAGAGGAAGAAACCGAGGCACAGGGGCTTATGCAACTTGCCCAAGGGCACAGGGGTCAACAGCAAAGTCTCGGGTTCAGCTCTGCTGCTTCCACCCACCAAGGCAGTGAAGGCTGAGCACCCTGGAGGCCCCAGGTCCTGGGGCCTTTGCTCTTTTCTATTGCTTCTGCCTGGAATGCTCTTCCCTCGCTTCACCCCCATCCCCAACCTGCCTAATACAACCTCCTCCAGGAAACATTCTTAACCAAGTGCCCTGTAAGTCACCCTGTCCTCAGGAGAACCCTCCACATTTACCATTTTTCTGAGACCCAAGGACTGAGAAGCTCTGTCCCCACCTCCCACACTGCAGCCGCTGAGCGCTGGCAGCCAGAGCCCAGGCCTGCAGCACCGCAGTCCCTCCTGAATGTTCATCAACAGGGTGAAGCCTGAATGAGCGATGGTGGGCTCTGCCCTCCCCACCCCTACTTAGAGGCATGAAAATGGGATCCAAGCTAAAGGTGGAGAGAGTCCTCCTCCCCAGTGTCAAGTGGCCCATGGGAGTTGCTCAGTGGCCTCTGATTGCATAGCCACCCAGGAACAGGGGTGTTTGAGAAGCCTGCAAGGATGCAGGCTGGGTTGAAACCGGGGCCCCACCACTGACTCTAGGGGGCCCACTGTGGTTACCCAAGTCCTAATGAGCCTTTATCGCCAGTTTCTGGCACAGTGCGAGGCACACTGGCTGCCTCACGTACTGTGGTCTCCCTTCTTCTCATGACAGACAGGCCCCCAGGGTCCAGGGAAGGCCCTTCCCTGGAGACCCTGTTAAGTTCGGAGACCTCAGCATAAATTACATCAAGAGTTTATTAAGGGAACTTAACATAAGAGGAGAAAGCACATCTTCTGGGGAGAGATAACGTGGATATCCTCCGCCTTCTGGCACGGGCTAAAGTATTGGGTAGGACAGGTCAGGATGGAGGGGGTGCTGGGGCATGCCCCCCCCCCAGGGGAGGGGAAATGCCTTCCGAGTCAGCGAGGGCAGGGCAACCACCGATCCTGGAACCAGCGGGGGAGCGTGGATCTAGGGGAAGGGTCCATCAGAGTCTCCCAGGGGATTCAGGAGAAGCAGTCTCCGTTGGGGCGGCATCTAGCTACAGGATCCCGCACCGGTCCTGCCTTAGAACAGTCTCCTCCACACTCCGCCTCATCCCCAGCTGCCCACCCTCACGGCCCCTCAGGCCAGTTGCGCGGATCAGCAAATTCTTGTTGTAATCCTTTCCAATTCCACCCCCACCCCCCACCCAACAGCCCGCGCTCAGAAACTTGGCCTTGGAGAACTCCTGTGCCATCACCCAAGCAAGAACCGCGGCCGCTCGGAGAGTTGGCCGCCTGGAATACCGGTGGGTGGAGGAGGAGAGAGCAGCCCCGTGCAACTCCCGGCCCCCCAGGCCACCACTGCGGGCGCTTCCCTTGAGAGACGCGAGAAGTAGTCGGCACCTCACCTCCCATCCCCCGGCTCTGAAAAGCTTTGCCCGGCGTTCCCGCCCCGCTTCCTGCCCCTGCCCCGCCCCTCCGCGCTATTTAAGGAGCCCGAGGCTCGAGGCGCGGTCCTGCAGGGCTTCTCTGGCCTCCGAGAGTCCCCACTGCCACCTGGGCCGCCTGGCAGGCAGGCGGTGAGTTGTGCTTGGGGGTGGGGGGCCGGGGCGCCACCTGCCACATGACCAGAGCTGAGGGTTACTGCTCAGAGGGGGGGTCCAAGAGGCGGGGCCCGGGCGCACCACCGCAGCCGCACTCTTCAGCCTGCCTGTGGCCAGGCTCTGTGCTAACAAGGTCCCCACCTTCTTTCATTGTATCCTTACAACCCCAGGAGAAAGGAATATTATGATTTCCATTTTACAGGACAGGAGACTGAGGTGCTAAGAGGTCGTCACTTAAGCGAGGTCCCTGTTTGTAAGAGGGAGTCGGGATTGGAACCTAGGGCTGGTTCCAGAGGCTGGCTCTAAACAGCTTTGCTCCTTCTTCCCTTTCCTTCCTCGCCCCCCCACTCCCCCTCCCCTAAGATGTTCTAGGAACTTTGTGGCCTCTGCCTCCACCCTGCTATGACAATTCAAGAGTCTAGAATTTGGCAGCAACAGCTTGGCTGGGGCAGGTTGAGGGCGGGAGGTGGCTGTCGGTTAGGAGGGATGCAGAAAGGGGACTGGATCGGGCATCCATACTTAAGTGCAGGTCGCTATTCCTGGCACGTGGAGCTGACGCAGGATGCTGCCTTTAGGGTCTAACACCCCTCCTACCCCGACTCAAAGGTTGGAACGAGATATGCAGAAGGGAGTAGGGGCCTAAAGCTTTCAGCCCCCTGAGAAGCTGAACATAGCACCACCACCCCCTCCCGCTGTCTGGGGACAGCATGTCCTAGACAAAAGGGAGGAGGGACATGGCACAGCTGTGTGACCTTGAATAAGTACCTCAAATTCTCTGTTCCCATAGGCCCAGGAGCCTCAACTTGATCTGAATCTTTTGGGGGCTGTGGACATCCTGGGACTCTGGCGGGGAACAAGAGGGGCACAGATGTGTGACGAGACAGGCACCTAGCTGTATCCTTGCCAGAACTCACCAGACATCATCCAAAGATCTGCCTTGAGTCCTGACCACCCTGCCGGGTGTGAGCCCCCAGGCCAGTCCCTTCCCCTCCTTGTGCCCCAGCTTCCCTGTCACTGTAGAGGGCCTGGCAGACCTCGCTGCAGGCTTGTTGCTAGGACAGCTGAGAAGGATGCCATGCTGACGTGTTCCCTGTCCCCCTGCAGACGGAGGCCCAGGAGCCATGGGCGACTGGGGCTTCCTCGAAAAGCTGCTGGACCAAGTCCAGGAGCACTCCACTGTGGTGGGCAAGATCTGGCTGTCGGTGCTCTTCATCTTCCGCATCCTCATCCTGGGCCTGGCCGGTGAGTCGGTGTGGGGCGACGAGCAGTCGGATTTCCAGTGTAACACAGCCCAGCCGGGCTGCACCAACGTCTGCTACGACAAGGCCTTCCCCATCTCCCACATCCGCTACTGGGTGCTGCAGTTCCTCTTCGTCAGCACGCCCACCCTCATCTACCTGGGCCACGTCATTTACCTGTCTCGGCGTGAAGAGCGGCTGCGGCAGAAGGAGGCGGAGCTGCGGTTACTGCTGGGCAAGGACCCAGGCGTGGAGCAGGCGCTGGCAACCGTGGAGCGTCAGATGGCCAAGATTTCAGTGGCGGAAGATGGCCGCATGCGAATCCAAGGGTCGCTGATGGGCACCTATGTGATCAGCGTGATCTGTAAGAGCTTGCTAGAGGCGGGCTTCCTGTATGGGCAGTGGCATCTCTACGGCTGGACGATGAAGCCCGTGTATGTGTGCCAGCGCCCACCTTGCCCCCACCGTGTGGACTGCTTCGTCTCTCGCCCCACGGAGAAAACGATCTTTATCATCTTCATGCAGGTGGTTGGGTTCATCTCCCTGTTTCTCAACCTGCTGGAGCTGGTGCACCTGCTGTGCCGCTACCTCATCCGGAAACTGAGGGCCCGGCAGGGCCAGGCTGCCCCTCCAGCTCAGGACACCCCCTCGGGGCCTCATGCTGACCAGATCTTCTACCTCCCCATGGACCAGGAACCCTCGTCCCAGCCATGCCCCACCTACAGCGGGCCCCCGTTCAGTGAGCAGAATTGGGCCAACCTGTCTATGGAGAGGCTGGCCTCGTCCAGGCCTCCCCCCTTCGTGGACCCATACCCCCAGAGTAGCCAGAAATCCCCTAATAGCTGCATCAGCAATGCTTCCAAGAAGCAGTATTTGTAAGAACCTGGGGCTTAAGTCAGCCAGCAGCGGGGCCTGGGAAGTCTGGCTGCCTTGGATGCCTCCTCCTTGAAGGTGCTGCAGAGATGATTAGGGCAGGGGGAAGTGGGTGCTTGCTGGCCATAAGGCCTCATTGTAGGCTCTTCTTGAACACCTGGGCCTTCCTGGTGACCAGAGGAACCATGGTTTTCTCTCCAGAAACTGGCTTTGCCCCAGGCATGGACAGAGCAGCTTGGGGTGCTCCTGGCCAAAGGTGTGAGCCCTCTGGCCGCTTTCACTTGGTTCGGAGGAACCTGGAGCCATGTTACTGCACCCCCACTGTCATGGAAGACTCTCCTCCACCCAGGTTGCCCTCACACCCTCTCCTCACAGGCAAAGGCTGGTCGAGGCCGCTGGGTCGGCCTTGGTTACACACACAGAGCCTGTGCGGGACCTGGCCTTGTCAGGGGACTGGTGTCTTGTTCTCATCACTCCTTCCTAGTTGCACTGTTTATGCTTCTACAATAAACAGGACCTGATCACAAGCGAGGTGTGTATATTGACGCTGCTGTGATGTGCATCAGGGAGGGAGATGAGGGGGTAGTTGCTTTCCCCAGGCTTTCTTTTCCATCCTGCATCACCTGTCTTCAGCCTCTGCAGCCCCAACTCCGGCTAGCACCTCAAACCCTCAGACTCACACAACCTGCCTCTCAGTAGTCCGAAGTCCTAAACGTTCTGCCTTTTGAAACGTCTCGGGCACCATTCCCCTTTCATCCCCACTGCCCCAGCCCCCTCAAGCTATCCATTCCTCGGTGGCCAGAGCAGTGTCTGTTCCCATCCTGCCCCAGGGCCATCCAGTGCCCCAGCCACTCTGGCCCCTGCAGTGTGCTCCCTTCCTGGACACACCGTTCCTGAAGTCAGCCCTCCACAATTCAGCTCCAATGGGCCCTGCACCCCATCCCGCCTCACCCTGGCCCCTTGGTATTTAGGAGGCAGCTTTAGATCACTTGCCCCTCCTACCTTGGCCCTTTCTGCCCAACAGAATGAGCAACTCAAGGGCCTGCATTGTATCTCCCCACCATGCACCTAAAACTCACTCAGTAAGAACAGACAGTGGCAATATAGAGAGGTAGGAAGAACTGTGGAGAGACTGAATCTTTGCCTCTGAGTCACAAAAGTTGCAGGGAGAAAAACGAACTGGATCTTGACCGGTGAATAGGAGCTCACTGGGGAGGGGAAGAAGACTGAGTGTTGGGCAGAGAAAATTCTGCGCAAAGGCATGAAGGACAGGAAGGGCCAGGCAGTTGTGGGAGGTGCTTAGGGCCTGAGGAGCCTTCTAGGAAATGAGAGGAATGCTGAGGATGAGCCCAGTATTGGTAGAGCTGGCCTTCCATGTGTGTGGAAGATGACCTAGGTAGAAGGAGCACTCAGGTAGTGGAGGCAAGCTGGTCATCCTCCCCAAACAGGGAGATCTGGGACTGGGATTGGAGGGAGGAACGGGGTCCATCTTGCACGGCCACATGCTTCTCCTGGAGAGCCTTTCCAGCAGGTGGGCAACTTGGCTCCTCTCTCATCCAGACAGATCTCCAAAACGCCAGCTCTGTATCCCTCACCCCAGAGCTCATTCCCTCACTGCTTACCCACCGAGTCTGGATGCTCAGCCCGATAAATGACCAGCCTTCTTATTCTACCAGCTTTGGTCCCCATTGTTCCCTCTGAATCCCTGAGATCCAATAGACCAGCCTCCTCCTGGCTCCCCAAACCTACCCAGTATGTTCCCACCCTGCTCCTTTGCCAACCCGCGCACTTCCCGAACTCCATCAGTCCTTCAAACACTACTCTGCCCTGGAAGGGGCAGAGCCTGGGTACAGAAGGAGGAGAATGATGAGCTGTGACACCAGACAGTCCTCAATTTCCATGATGCCTCTGACAGGTACAAGGCCATGTGGTCTTAGGTCAATCATTTCACTTCTCGGGGTCTCCATCTTCTCATCTATAAAATTTAGATAACATCACTGGCCTCACAAGTGACAAGAAATAAACATAAGAGAAAGTGTATGAGTATGCCTGGCTCCTAGAGCTCATGCAATAAGGTTCAGCCCACCCTCTCCAGCAAGGTCCTTTCATAAGTCCTTTCTCCAGGAAGCCCTCCCTGACTTCCCCAGCCCGTCTCCAGTGATGATCTGTACCTCTCAGGAATCTGGACCACTGCTTAGTAGGAGTCTGTTTCAGCTCCCCAGTGAGTCTCTTAGACTAGCCAGGGAGACAGTTCTATCCCCCATGTGCCTGCCCCACACTCACTTTGACTATGATAAGGGATGGAGTTAAGTAGGCAGAAAGGAGGCTGTACGCGCATCGGAAGGGCCTGATGCAGGAGGCTGCTGTGCACGTCTCGGGACACACCCTAGTCAGGGCGAGAGGCCAGACCTGCCTGTTAAAGCTCGTCTGCTAGAGCCAGCCCTTCCTGAGGGCCTTGGGAGCCTGTGTTTCTGGTATTCCCTACCTGTTCTGGCTCATAAAAGTAGAAGATGACAGATTGAGGTGAGGAGGGCACCCTTCCTCTCCCTCAAAGCTCGTCAGCCCTGAGCTTGGTGTCCAGGGCCCAGGTGCTTGGACCTTTGGCAAGGCTGGGGTTGGGTCCTGAACTGATGGCAAAGCAAACACAACGGCGACTGGGCTGGGGGGGTTAAGGGTGGGGACAGTGTGCTGGGCACAGAGGACGACACAGAGCAGGGCGGGGGCAGTGCTGCAGGGTGAAGACATCCCTTGAAGAGTGACTGCAAGCCGCATCCCATCTGTGTTCACTTCCTAGGGTTGTCATAACAAAGTGCCACAGACAAGGGGCTTCAATGATAGACACTTATTTTCTCACAGCTCCGGAGGCTGAAAGTTCAAGGTCAAGGTGTGGGCAGGGTTGGTTCCCTCTGAGAGCTGGGAGGGAGAATCTGTCCCATGCTGCAACCCTAGCTTCCGGTGGGTTGCTGTCAATCTGACGCTCCCTGGCTTGTAGGAACGTCACCTGCCTTCATCTTCACATGGCCTTGTCCCTGTGCATGTATCTGTCTCTGTGTCCAAACTCCTTTTTATAAAGTCACCAAACATTTTGGGCTAGAGCCACCCTAACGACTTCATTTTAATTTGATCACCTCTGTAAAGACCCTATTTCTAAATAAGGTCATTCTGAGCTACTGGTGGTTGGGACTTCAGCATACCTTTGTGGAGGCACATGGCTCAACCTGTACCACCACCCTCCCAGCCCCAGCTCACCGCCAAGCCTTGCCGGGGGTGGCCAAGGAGAACATTAAGTGTATGTTGAACTCAGGCATCTCCTGGTAATGTGGCCTGGATTCACACCTCACTCTTCCTTCACCTCCTTTGTCCTCCCACCAGCCTCTCCCTCACACCACCAAAATCTAAGGTGGGGACAGGCAACTCTCAGTCACAGAGAGTGCCATAGGAGGCTTGACTCCTGGTTCCCATCCTTCACAGTCACTTGACTGTGGTCCCTTTCTCTCTCTGGGCCCATCGTGAAATAAAAGGGCTGGATGAGAAGCAGGTATGCCGCAGTGAGGTGCAGGGGGTATTGCACGGAGTAAGGTGTCACTAATCATTGATCTGAAGCTCACAGGTGATTGACTTAGAACAGATTCAAGATTATTTCTATAATAGGATAAGTCCCAGTCACTTGAATTCACATTGCCTTCCTGAGTAAGAAAAAAAGGGGCGGGGTCAAGCGTGGAGTGCACTGGGAATTCCGCATAACCCCAGGCCAGCTTATCTGGGACCCAAGGGAGCATGCGAACGTCAGGGGCATAAACAAAGCGGGGAGCGGTTGGGCTGAGTGACGTCGAAACTTCTTTCCAGCCCTGGCTGGTGTGACTCAGTAGATTGAGCAGCAGCCTGTGAACCAAGAGGTCACCGATACCCGGTCAGGGCATATGCCTGGGTTGCGAGCCAGGTCCCCAGTTGAGGGCGTGCAAGAAGCAACCAATTGATGTTTCTCTCCCTCTCTTTCTCCCTCCTTTCCCCTCTGTCTAAAAAGTAAATAAAATCTTTAAAATAAAAACAGCATTTTTCCAATTGAACATGCTGGTTCACTGACCACTAGGGTGCTGACCTCATGATTCTCCCAGTGACCTCCAGAGCCTCGACTGGGGGTCCTTCATTTCCTTTTTACAGTAACCTCAGCATGACCACTGACATTTGCTGGAAGAGGAATCCATCACGGAACTGTCGGAACTTCTGTCCACGCCTCCCAGCTTTTCCCACCAGCCCTGGCTCTGACCTCAAGGGCCACACGTGGCTCAGCTGTCCTGCTCTTTTTATATAAGCACTGTGACCTGCAGCCACCGGGCCCGTCCTCAGCCTGCTCTTCTGCTCCTCCAGTGACTCTTGATCTCCTGACGTCTCTGGCCAACCTGCAGTTTGTCTACTTTCCTCCCTACACATGTCGCCTCCCCCGGGTGCTGCCAGACATAATACTCTAAGTAATCAGAATCCAGATTATCACCTCTCTTGCCTCAAAATTCCTACCTTATTTTTTTCACTGAATTTATTGGGGTAACATGTGTTTGTAAAACCATTCAGGTTTTGAGTTTACAACTCAATAAAACATCATCTGCCCACAGCATCATGTGCCCATCACCCCAAGCAAAGTCTCTTTCTGCCCCCATGCCCTCCAACTTTGCCCAGCCCCCATTCCCTCTGGCTATCACTACACTGCTGTCTGCCTTTGTGTTAGGTATGTATGTGTTTTTGGTTAATCCCTTCACCTTTTTTTTTTTTTAAGATTTTATTTTTATTTATTTTTAGAGAGAGGGGAAGGGAGGGAGAAAGAGGGGGAGAGAAACAGCAATGTATGGTTGCCTCTCACATTGCCCTCACCGGGACCTGGCCCGCAACCCAGGCATGTGCCCTGACTGGGAATCGAACTGAGACCGCTTGATTCCCAGCCCGCGCTCAATCCACTGAGCTACACCAGCCAGGGCCCTTCACTTTCTTATATCCAGTCCCCTAACTCCCTTCCCCCCATAGCTGTCAGACTGTCCCATGTATCCATGCCTCTGTTTCTATTTTGTTTGTTAGTTTATTTTGTTCATTAGATTCCACATATAAGTGAAATCATATGGTATTTGACTTTCTCTGACTGGCTTATTTCACTTAGCATAATACTCTTCAGGTCCATCCATGCTATCGCAAAAGTAAGATTTCCTTCTTTTTTACAGCCACGTAGTATTCCATTGTGTAAATGTACCACAGTTTTTTATCCACCCATATAGTGATGGACACTTGAGCTGTTTCCATATCTTCTTTTTTTTTTAAGATTTGATTTATTTATTTCTAGAGAGAGGGGAAGGGAGGGAGAAAGAGAAGGGGAGAAACATTAATGTGTGGTTGCCTCTCACGTGCCCCCAACTGGGGACTTAGCCCACAACCCAGGCTTGTACCTTGCCTGGGAATCGAACCAGTGACCCTTTGGTTCACAGGCCAGCACTCAATCCACTGAGCCATATCAGCCAGGGCCTGTTTCCATATCTTGATCATTGTAAACAACACTGCAATGAACATAGGGGTGCTATACAAGGGGGACCCCCAAAATGGGATTATATTCTAGAGGGCAAGCCCCCTGTAGTACAGGCTTCCCCCACTAGGTGAGTGTTCTAGGAACCCATCTGTGTCAGTGTACCAACTGGCGTTGTTGTGAGAGGCTATGTTCAGCTTCAGTGAATTTTTTTTGAAGACTCTTTCCACACGTTTACCCATTTCATCATGGGTATGAGCAAACCTGTCCACACCGTGCTGTGTTCAGCAGTTTTTTACCAAAAACAGCATGACCCTCATGTCCTGCCCTCCCTATACACCCAATCTCACCCCAAATGACTTTTTTTTTTTGTTTCCCTGGATGAAAAAAGTCCTTAAAGGGAACTATTTTGCTGATGTGGAAGAGGTGATGCAAAACAGGGCAGAAGCACTAAAAGCCATCAGAATTGACAAGTTCAAAAACCGTTTTGAGCAGTGGAGAAAACATCTCGGTAGGTGTATTGCATCAAATGGAGAGTTCTTTGAAGGTGAGTGAGGTTTAAACATGTAAGAATAAATACACAAATTTTTATAAATAAATTCCAGGCTTTTGGGGGGGTTCCCCCTCGTATTCTTTCAAATTAGTGTTTCAGGTTTCTTAGAATATATTCCCAGAATGGGATCACTGGGTCAAAAGGCAGTTCCACTTTTAATTTTCTGAGGAATTTCCATTCTGTTTCCACAGTAGCTGTACCAATTTCATTCCCACCAATAGTGCACCAGGGTTCCCTTTTCTTCACATCCTCACCAGCACTTGTTTATTGATTTACTGATGATAGCCATTCTGGCAGGTATGAGGCAATATCTCGTTGTGGTTTTAACTTGGATCTCTCTGTCATTAGTGACAATAAGCATGTTTTCATATGTCCATTGGCCATCTGGGTAATACGAACATTTTAATAATGTCAATTCTTCCAATTCACAAACACAGTATATGCTCCCACTTATTTATATCTTCCTCAGTTTATTTCTTCAATATCCTATAATTTTCTGAGTACAAGTCTTGGTTCAATTTCTTCCTAGGTACCTTATTTCTTGTTGCAATAGTACGCGGGGTTGTTTTCTTAATTTCTCTTTCCAATAGTTCATTATTGGTATATAAAAATGCCACTAATTTCTTTTTTTTTAAGTTTTTGTTTATTTATTTCTAGAGAGAAGAGAAGGAAGGGAGAAAGAGAGGGAGAAACAGCAATGTATGGTTGCCTCTCACATGGCCCTCACTGGGGACCTGGCCCGCAACCCAGGCATGTGCCCCAACTGGGAATCGAACCGGGACCTTTTGGTTCCCAGCCCGCGCTCAATCCACTGAGCTACACCAGCCGGGCAAAACGCCACTAATTTCTGAATATTAATTTTGTATCCTGCTACTTTGCCAAATTCATTTATTAGATGTAGTCATTTTTTGGTAGAGTCTCTAGGGTTTTCTACATACAATATCATGTCATCTGCCAATAATGAGTTTTACTTTCCCCTTTCCAATTTGGTTGGCTTTTATTTTTAATTCTCATCTGATTGCTGTGGCTAAGACGTCCAATAAGAGTGCCTGCCTTGTTCCTGATCTTAAGGGAAACACTTTTAGTCTTTGCCCATTGAGTGTGATGTTGGCTGTGGGTTTGTCATATGTGGCCTTTATTATATTGAGGTATGATCCCTCTATTCCCACTTTGCTCAGAGTTTTTATCATAAATGGATGCTGGATTTTATTAAATGCTTTTTCTGCATCCTTTGATATGGTCATGTGCTTTTTATCCTTCATTTTGTTTATGTGATGTATCACATTTATTGATTTGCGAACTGTACCAAACTTGCGTGCCTGGAATAAATCCCACTTACCATGATGTATAATCATTTTAATGTATTGCTGGATCCAGTTTGCTAATATTTTGTTGTAGATTCTAGCATCTCTGTTCATCAGGAATATTGGCCTATAATTTTCTTTCTCTGTATTGTCTTTATTTGGTTTTGGAATTAGGATAATACTGGCCTCATAAAAAGAGCTTGGAAGTCTTCCTGCCTCCTGAAATTTTTGGAATCGTTTGAGAAGGATAGGTGTTAGTTCTTTGAATGTTTGGTAAAGTTTGCCTGTGAAGACATCCAGTCTAGGACTTTGGTTTATTGGAGTTTTTTGACAACTGCTTCAATTTTATTAGTTGTAGTCAGTCTATTCAGGTTTTCTCATTCTTCCTGGTTCAGTTTTGGAAGATGGTATATTTTTAGGAATTTATGTTTCACCCAGGTTGTCCAATTTGTTGGCATATAGTGGTTCATAGTATTTTCTTACAATCCTTCCTATTTTGGTGATGTCAGTGTTTACTTCTCTTTCATATCTGATTTTATTTGTGTCCTCTCTTTCTTTTCTTGATGAGTCTGCTTAAAGTTATGTCGATCTTGTTTACCTATTTGAAGAACCAGCTTTTGGTTTCATTGATTTTTTTGTATTTTTTTTTTAGTCTCTATGTCATTTATTTCTACTCTGCTCTTTATTATTTCCTTCCTTCTACTTAGTCTGGGCTTTGCTGTGTTTTGTTTTGTTTTTTCCTAATTCTTTTAGGTGTAGGGTTAGATTGTCTGAGATTTGTCTTTCTTCCTGAGGTAGGCCTATATTGCTATGAACTTCCCTCTCTGGACTGCTTTCACTGTGTCCCATAGGTTTGGGTTTGTTATGTGTTCATTTTCATTTGTTTTCAGGTAATTTTTTATTTCTTCTTATATCTTGTTAACCCATTCATTGTTAAATAACATGCTGTTTAGCCTCCATGTGTTTGGATGTTTTTCAGGTATTTTTTGTTTTTGTTTTTTAAGATTTTATTTATTTATTTTCAGAGAGAAGAGAAGGGAGGGAGAAAGAGCAATGTATGGTTGCCTCTCACATGGCCCTCACTGGGGACCTGACCCGCAACCCAGGCATGTGCCCCGACTGGGAATCAAACCGGGACCCTCTGGTTCCCAGCCCGCGCTCAATCCACTGAGCTACACCAGCTGGGCGTTTTTCAGTTTTTTAATTGTAGTTGATTTCTAGTTTCATACCGTTGTGGTCAGAGAAGACGCTTGATATGATTTCAATCTCGAATTTGCTAAGTCTTATTTTGTGTCCTAACATGGGGTCTATCTTTGAGAATGTTCCACGTGCACTTGAGAAGACATGTGTATTCGGCTGCTTCGGGATGAAATGTTCTATAAATGCCAGTTAAATCCACCCAACCTAGGGTGTTGTTTAAGGTCGCTGTTGTCCTGCTGATACTTTGTCTGGAAGACGTCTCCATTGATGTCAGTGGGGGTGTTAAAATGCCCTGCTCCGGCTGTCATGCTGTTGATTTCTCCCTTAATGTCCACCAGGATTTCTTCACATACTCAGGTGCTGCTGCGTTGGGTGCACATGTGTTTACAGGGGCTGTACCTTCCTGTGTTGATCCCTTTAGTATTATGTAGTGACCTTCTTTGTCTCTGCTCATGGCCTTTGTCCTGAAGTCTATTTTGTCAGGTATAAGTATTGCTACCTCAGCTTTTTGTTTTTTTAATTTTTCCATTTGCATGGAATATTTTTTTCCATCCTTTCACTTTCGATCTGTACCTTTTGTTCTGAAGTGTGTCTCCCGTACAGCATGTATATGGGTCACGTTTTCTTATCCCTTCGGCTGCCCTGTCTTTTGATTTGAGCATTTAATCCATTTACATGTAAAAACTTCCGCCTTTATTAGTGCAACCTAGGACTACATTAACTTTTCTATTTTCTTCTTTTTTACATACATATACGAAGTTTTATTTGGATTATAAAGGTAATGCATGATCATTGTAGACAATGAGATCCCACCATCCAGGGGGAACAACTGTTAATATTAAGAAGTAATTCCTTCCAGCCTCCTCCATGCATATTTTAAAATAAAATCTGAGTAAAGGTATATCTATAATTTCATATTCTGCTTTTTTCATTTTACATTAAATTATAAGCCTTTTCAAAGATACTACTGTGAAGTATCTTTGGAAATACCGCTTAATGGCTTTATCATATGGCTTCATCATTATCTACTTTAACATGATCCTGACAGTGGAATTCTGGATTGTTTGCAACTAATTACCCTTTATCTATGACAAAGTGTACTGTGCTTCCACTTCAGTGTTCTCCAAACTGGCTATTTACTTAAAAGAAAGACATTCCAAGGAGTAAAATTACTGGGTCAAAAGGTATGAAATTTAAATTTAAAAAGTTAGGGGCTTTTTTTCTGATTGTGAAAGTAATTCATTGTGGATGATTCAGAAAAACAGAAAAGCACAAGCAAATTACAAGAAGGGAAGGCACCAACTACGCCCAGCACGGAAGAGAAGGTGGAGGTGAGAACAGAAGAGCTGATGGCAGCAGCCCATGGCTCCCCTCCGCCACTCGCCACTTGGAACAGCCAGGCAATCTCCCTTCCCCCATGCTGAGGAGGCTAGAGGCTTATTCTCTGGGAAACACCATGCACAGCGGAGGGTGGGGATACCATAAAGAACATAGAGTAATTAAGTGGAAGTTCACATACTGAACTTCCCTCAGCCTTCTTCCCCCAACGGGCTCCTGGAATGCAGGTTGATAGTTAAGGCTATAAAAAGAGGATCTGATCTAGACTGTAGTTTGTGGGAGGCTTCCTGGAGGAGGTGAGCTTCAGCACCTGAAAGGTGAGAGGGAATGATCCAGGGAAGAGATGGGAAGAGCATCCTAGGCAGAGGGAACAGCATTCTCCAAAGCTCTGAAGAAGAAAGAAGAGGCTCAATGTATTCACTGCTCAGGATTATTTTTGATATGAACTGCAAGATGCTTTCCAGAAAAAAATCACTTGTGTGTTCAATAGCATTGTATGAAAGTGCCCATTTCAAGTTACCCGTAACAGCATTATCAAAAAATTTTAATTCCTGCCCTGGATGGTGTGGCTCAGTGGATTGAGCATTGAACTGTGAAGCAAAAAGTTGCCTGTTCGATTCCCAGTCAGGGCACATGCCCGGGTTGCGGGCCAGGTCCCCAGTGAGGGCCATGTGAGAGGCAACCACACACTGATGCTTCTCTCCCTTTCTTTCTCCTTCCCTTCCCCTCTTTCAAAAATAAATAAATAAGATATTTAAAAGAAATTTGAATTCCTTTGTTTAGCAAGTATTAAGCACGCAGAAAAATGTAGTATCACCTTCCAATGCATAAGCATTGACTATTAGTGAGGCTAGCGTGTCAACACGCTTTCCCAGCCCTTGCATTTCTTCTGTATACTTTTTTGCCCATTTTCTCTCATAATCTTATCAATAGATGCAGAAAAGCATTTGACAAAATCCAACACCCATGCACGATAAAAACTCTCAGTAAACTCAGAATAGTGGGGAATTTCCTCAACTTCACAAAGAATATCTACAAAAAAAAAAGCTAACACCAGAATTAATGGTGAGAAAGTAGATTTCCCACTGAGATTAGGAACAAGGCAAGGATGTCCCCTCTCACTTCTCCTTTGTTGTACGGAAAGGAATTGGAAATTAAGGCCGCAGAAAAACATGCACACAAGTGTTTATTGCAACTTTACTCATGGAGACAACCGAGATGCCCTTCAGTAAACGAGTGGGTAAATAAGCTGTGCCACATCCACACAATGGAATATTAATCAGCACTAAAAAGAATAAAGCTATAAAGCCATGAAAAGGCAGGAAGGAAACTTAAATGCATGTTACTTAGTAAAAGAAACGAATGTAAATCCCTGGCTGGTGTAGCTCAGTGGATTGAGCGCTGGCTGCGAACCAAAGGGTCGCCAGTTGGATTCCCAGTCAGGGCACATGCCTGGGTTGCGGGCCAGGTCCCCAGTGGGGGCCACGTGAGAGACAACCATACATTGATGTTTCTCTCCCTCTCTTTCTCTCTCCCTTCCCTTCTATCTAAAAATAAATAAATAAAATCTTAAAAAAAAAAAAAAGAAACCAACGTAAAAAGGTAACATAGTGTATGATTCCAACTATATGACATTCTAGAAAAGACAAAACTATGGAGACAGTAAAAAACAATCCATGGTTGCCAGGGGTTAGGGAGAAGAATGCAGAGGCAGAGCACAGAGGATTTGGGGGCAATTAAACTATTTTGTATGATACTGTAATGGTATTAGTACACAAAAATAAACTCTGTTTTGTGTACTGTCCACTCTAAACCTACTTTCCCCTCACCCTGGATATGAATATTGGATCAGTCAGGTGGGCTAATGCCGAAACAACAATAAAAACTCACTCCATCCTTTGTGGCCTAATACAATAAAGATTCATTTTTTTGCCTATTTCACAGTCCAACCGGGCTCCTTTCATATTCATATTCTATTTGTTCCACAAGGATAGGTGGAACAAAATAGAAAGTCCGGGAATAGACTCACATATATGTGGTCAGCTGATTTTTGACAAAGATGCCAAAGTAAACAAGTGGGGAAAGGGTAGTTTTTTCATCAAATGGAGCTGAAACAATTGGCTATGGAGGGGGATAAAAGGAGCCTGAGCCCTATTCTCACACCATCATTCACAAAAATTAACCCAAAATTGGTCAGAAGCCCAAACATGAGAATAATATAAAACTTCTAGAAGTAATAAAAAAAGAGAGAGAGAAAATTCTTGAGTTGGGTAAAGATTTGTGAACTTAGGTATGATAAAGGTTTTTTAGCTAGAACACAAAAAACACAAGCCATGGAGGGAAAAACTGATAAATGGGACTTTATCAAAAGTAGTAACTAAAATACTCAATAATATTAGTGATTAAGGCAGTGCAAATTAAAACCATAGTAAAATTCCACTACCAAAAAAAAAAAACCACTTGAAAGGCTAAAAGGAAAAAGGCCAATCATACAAACAACATGGATGAATCTCAAAAACAGGCTAAATGAAAAAAAAACAGACCTAAAAGATAATATCAGCCCTGGCTGGTGTGGCTCAGTGGACTGAGCGCGGGCTGTGAACCAAAGGGTCGCCAGTTCAATTCCCAGTCAGGGCACATGCCTGGGTTGCAGGCCAGGTCCCCAGTACAGGGTGTGCGAGAGGCAACCACACATTGATGTTTCTCTCCCTCTCTTTCTCCTTCTCCTCCTCTCTCTCTAAAAATAAATAAATAAAATCTATAAAAAACAAAAAAGATAATATCATACATGATTCCATTTGTATGAAATTCTAGAAAAGACAAAACTCCAGTGAGGGAAGGCAGACTGAGCGCTGCCAGTCCTCTGAGCTGTAGAGGGGAGTCATCCCCCTCAGCACCTTCCTCGCAGAGTCGCTGCAAGAATTCAATGAGGAGCCTCCCCAGGGATATTAGCCCAGCATCGCGCACGTGGAAAGAGTTCAATAAGCGTTAACCATGTCTTTTTAAATCGTTGACGTATTTGCGGCAGAGCCTGCTAGGGCTCACGCATACCACGCTGTCCTCTTCTTTCGGACACGCTGTGGACCCCACTTCAAGCCTCCTTGTCTCTAGGTAGGGCCATGCAGCTCCTTCTCACACAGAATGTGAGTGAAAGGGATGCGTTCCCTCTGGACAAGGCTGTTGTGAGTGGGTCACCGGCTCCATGCTCTCTCTGTGTGCTGGAGGTTGGAGAGGATCCAGTGGAAGACTCCGAAACCCTAGAAGATGATGGAACCACAATATGGAAGGAGCCCGGTTGGACTGTGTAATAAGCAAAAAATGAATCTTTATTGTATTAGGCCACAAAGGATGGAGTGAGTTTTTATTGTTGTTAGGGCATTAGCCTACTTGACTGATCCAATATTCATATCCAGGGTGACAGAAAAGTAGGTCTGCAGTTGTAGGTACACAAAACAGTTTATTGTTATAAGCAAACAACTCTAAACTCACTCTTGCCCCATCTTGTATATATATAAACCCATATATATGTCGATCCATATACAATATTGCTCCGTCCTTATCCTTCTTACTCTGAACAGTCTGAAGTACTAAGCACTTTCTATTCTGAAGTAAGGTTCAGAGAGGTTAAGTAACCTGCTCAAAATCACACAGCCACCAGGTATCAGAGTTGGAAATTAAACCTATCCATATGTTCGATTTTTTATTGATTTAGTCAACAAATTATTTCTGCCATCTGCTCTGTGGCAGGCCCGACGCTGGGTCCGAAGACATCAGGATGCAGGGAGACAAAGTCCTCAAGGTGCTGGTGGGGAAGCAGACCCAGGACTCATTAGCAACAGCCCCAGGAAGAACGCAGCCTGTGCAGTGCCGGTCCCTCTCTGGCCCCCTCCCCCAGCTCCCTACCTCCCAGAGCTGCAGAACCCCAGCAACAGCCCAGAGACATTTCCTGAGGCCTCTGTTTTCCTTGGCCCTGCCGTGGGAGACAGTGTGCCTGGCAAGGTGGGGAAAACAAGACAGGGGTGGGGAGGTGAGAGGGAGCAGGCCTCCCAGCAACCTGTCCGTGTCGCTGGTGGGAGCCTGCAAACTGAGGGGGCTGCCCTTCCACCCGCCCCACCCCCAGCCCATCCAGGCCATTGTTCCCTTGTTGTGACAGGGGGTTCGGCTGCTCTGGCGCAGACCGAGGGCTTCCTCCCCAGCCAGCCCTGCTTGGACAGCTGGAGGAAACAGGCGGTGGGAGAGCCAGCTCTCCCCTCCAACAACAACAGGCTGCCCGCCTGATGGCGGCCTCGCTGGGGGGCCAGCTTGGAGCCAGAGAGGCCACCTCCTCCACCCCACCGCTGGCAAAACATGTTTTCTTGTTTTCTGAGGGGGAGGAGGGGCCCGTACCCATCCTGAGCAAACACGGGAGCTGATAAGCCTGGACAGGCCTGGCTGCCAGGCTGCCAGCTGGGGGCAGGGACCCAGCCAAGACCACCCTGGAGGTCACTCAGGCCAGAAAGCCAGGTTCAAAGTCACACTGGGGAAGCAAGCAAGGTCCTGCACACTCTGGTGATAAAGTACCCAGCCCCAAGTCTTCCTTCACTGAAAAGGGAAGACAGCAGGGGCTGCCAGGCCACAAGTAGCATCGCTGACCTCAGAAGCACAGTGGACTGACCTCTGAGACAGGAGTGTGCCCACCCACAGCAGGCCTGCCTGCTGGTCAGTCTGTGCCAGCTCCCTTCCCAGCGTCACCATTGTCAGTGCCCATAGACAGTATGACAAGTAAAGACTGCTGCCCTCACCTTTGTCAGGGGCAGAGCCTGAGGCTCAGAGAGGCAAAGTGACTTGTCCATGGCCACACAGCGAGGGGTCCACAGTTGGGATATAATTTCACATCAGCCAGACCCCAAAGTCCATGTGCCCTTCCTGAGGCCCAGCCAGCCCCGAAGCCCTTCATGTTGCAGGCTACCATGCTAACTTCCTAGGGCTGCTATGGGGGCCATCAGCAACCTGCCACAGCTACCCCTCATTTTTTCACAGGAAGCTCAAAAAAGCCCATTAGGTTAATGTCTTAGTTTGGAGTCTCCCCAAAGTAGACCCTGAAGAAAGGGTATGAGTGCAAAGTAGTTCATTCCGCAGTCGATCCCAGAAAGCTCCCATAGGGAGAGAGTTGGAAAGGGAAGGAACTAAAGCAGACTGCATCGGCGGGCCAGGACCTCTGTGGGCTCCTGGGGCTCGGTCCCACGGGGACCTCTGGGACACCACACAGAACAGCACGGTCCCCTGAGAGGCAAGGAAGCTGCAGCACTGACCCGCCACTCCCACCCCTCTTAGTGAAGGGCTGATGCTGGCTCTCTGACTTTCAAGCTCCCAGCCTGTGCTCCAAGGGGGCTGAGCATGTTCCTGAAGCCAGAGCATGTCCTCAGGCAGAAAAGTGCACGTTGACACGACAGCCGGAGCAGGGTGGTCAACGCCAGGGGGACAGGAGTGGGGCGCTGACAGACCCTGCTGCCGTTAGCACAACAGCGAGCACCACCCCCGAGTTAGTAGCACATCACTAATGACACATCGTGAAGATCGATTTAAGAGGCCTTGACAGTAGTCCAGAGGAGAAAGTACAACCCACTCAGCCTCCCCCACACCTTACGGGGGTCACTGAGGAAAATGTTCGAGACTTGGGTCTGCGCAGAACCCAGACTGAATAACCTCGGTCTCACCGCCACCCATTCTGCGCTGCACTGATGGCCCGAATTCTTCAGCCCACCCCCAAACCCACAGCCTCTGTCATTTGATTTTGTAGTTTTTCTCACTGCAGACATGGGTCTACTTGCCGACCCCGTGAATTTGGGCTGGCCTTGTGGCCTGCTTTAACCAAAAATAAAAGAGCAACAGACGTGACATTGGGCCCATTCTGAGCCAAGGCCTCTGCTCTCCTGCATCTTCACCACTTCGAGAGAACATTCCCAGGCTAGCATAAGCGAGGAGGAGCTGCGTGGAACAGAGCAGAGCTGAGCTGGCAGTCACCCCATCCAGGGCAGCACAGGTCAGCTGACAGCTGACCAACCCCCGCACGTGTGTGTGAGCCCATCCAAGATCAGCAGGTCTGCCTAGCCAGCACCCCCAGTTTACGCCCAACCTGAAAACCATGAATTCTTATTGTGTGTACCACCGAGATTTTATGGTTACTGTGCAGAAACAGCTGGCCGATACCACCCAACCAGGTACTGGGTCCCTGCGCTCTAGCCCTTCTACCAAGAGCTGACCAGCTTCTGCTCACACACCTCCATCAACAGGAATCTGATTACCTTCAAAGGCAGCCTATTCCCAAAATCTTTTCATATTTTTGTGCTCAAATCCCTCCCCCTGTCCTTCAACCCTTGAGACAAATTCTTCAGGTCCACACGAAAGTGGCCCAGTCTCTCCTGGGCCCATCTGCATGCTCATACGGATACCGTCCAACCACTTCAAAGTCAGCATGTCCGAAATGAAAAGCCTCTTTTTCCTCTCTCTGTTTCGCACGGGGAATCTTTGAAGTATTGCTCACCCCCTGCACTGAAACCGTTGCCAAGTCACAAAGATTCTGTTTCCTCAGAGTCACACATCATTCTCCAGGGCTGGCCTCACGTCTCTGACCCAGATCCCTCCAACGGCTGCCTCCCTGCCAGTAGCAAGTCTCACCCCTGCATTTCTTCCTACGCAGCAGCTATGCTACTCCATGCATGTATCTTTCATGCAAAGAATGTCACCTTGCACCTACTCTGTCCCAGGGACTGTGCTAAGGATAACGAAATCAAAGTCACACGCTTTATTCCCAAGGGGTTCATTTAGTGATGGGACTCACCTTTCTAGCACAGGGTTCTGATGATGATAATATTATCTTTTATTGGATGCCTATTATATACCAAGCACTTTTTTTTTAATTTTGAGAGTACATTTTTTAAAAGATGGAGACATGAAACAAGGAAGGGCTTAGAACAGAAGAAGCAACAGGAGAGAGCCTAGGCGGGGCTGCTGTCAGCTCACTGAAGACTCAGAGAAAAGGGGGCCTTGGGGACAGGGTCAGGGTGTTACCCGGCATAAGCTACCATTGTCCATTGCTCCCCTGTTTGCAAGTCTCATGGGGTCCCTTGGAGTTTAGGAGATGCACGCCTGTGGGGGAAGAAGAGAGGGAAGGGAAAGGCAAAAGTGTGCTCCTGGTGGGGAGAGTGCCTGTACCAAGTACTTTATATCATAAAATATCTCAAGTCCTTCCAACAATTCTACTGAGTTTTATCGTATCCATTTTTACAGGTGAGGAAACTGAGGCTCAGGAAGTTCAAGGGACTCGCCCAGCCATAGCTCATAATGAGTGGCAACATCTGCGTACTGAACTCGGGCTCTTCCTAGGGCACCCAACTGCTTCCAAGCTCTTGTCATGTCGCTCCCCTTCTCGAAAGTTTAGCACCTCCCATCTCTTTAGCATGGACTTTGGAGCCTCACCTGCTGCTATGCTCACACCAGGCCATCACGGTCCAGTTTGCCCACCTCCCTTGGCTCGTGCTTCCGGGTTGATCTCCCTCATATGCTGTCTTACCCACTCCTCAAGCTCCAACTTAGGCGCACCTTCTCCAGGAAGTCTGCTCCTCAGCAGACTTAGGAGTCCTTGCAGACAAATTCTGAGCCTGGCCCCTCTCTGGGTTCCCTGGCTGGATCCCACTGACGGTCTGCATTGTGGAACCAGATGAAATGAACTGAACTGGATTGCTGAAAATAGGAGGTGGGCTGAGTCACAGGACAGAGTTTGGTTGTGTAGATTCAGTCAACTGATATTTATTGAGCACCTGCTATGTGCTCAGTCAGGATTCTTGGTTGTAAATAGTAGTAACAACCCTGGCTAATACACCTGGAAAAAATTATTGAAGGACGATTTTAGGTGTAGAGTAGCAACAGGAAGATTTAGAAACAATGTTCGGAGAACCACCAGGAATCCAGGAGGTGACGGCGGTGGGAGGGGGGCTCATCAGGAGGAGCTTACATTTGGGAAGCAGAGCGAGGAAAGACCTTAGAGATCATCATTGCCACTTGTCCCAGAGTGTTCTCAGGGGAACACTATGAGCACAGGAGTAGGAGAAAGATTAAGGGAGCGACATCAGTTAACCAGATTCCTTTATTTCAGGACTTCGCAGAGCCTTTGCTCTGCCAGCATGCACGGCAAAAGCCCAGGACTGGAAGAGGTCATCAAATCTGCCCTCATTTGACCATGCAGCCCTCTTCTTGCTGGACTGATGTTCAACAGACCACACTTAGGGAAACCCCGATCTCACTCAACCCTCAGCTCCAGACAGGGAAACTGAGGGACTTTCCTGGCCTCACTGGGCCCCTGGCCTCCTGACTGTCAGCCCAGGACTTGGGGGACAGACTCATTCCAAGGAAGAAGAGACTAACATCAGACAGGAGCCTGGGCCACAGGGACTGCCGAGGCCCCCCTGTCTGGCACCACCAGCATGAGCTCACCCTGCAGGTGCAACGGAACAATGCACCCCTCTTGGCCTTCAGGGCCCATTTCCACCCTCCGGAAACCCCTTCTGGGGAAGAGGGGGAAGCTGGCTAGTCAGGGGCAGCACCAGGCAACTAAGGCCCAGCCTCCAGCTGCCTCAGCACCAGAGGGAAGGGGGCGGCGCACCCAGCCTTTACTTAGCAGGAGCTCAGGGCCTGGCAGTGGAGCGGGAATCCAGCCTTAGCTCTGTCACATGGCTGAGGGACCTTGGGGAAAGTTACTTAATTCTCTGAGCCTTTGTTTCTTAAGTTGAAAAAAGATCAATTGAAACCTAAATGAGTCAGTAAAGTGTGAAGCATTCTTCTGACATGAAGAGTTATGGTTATATTGGAGATCAGCTATGAAACACGGGGCGGGGGTGGGGCGGGGGGGGGGACTTCCCCAGAAGGTGGTGTCTCCTATTTGGTTTTATCGGGCCAACGGAAGAGCATTAACACTGACATATGCATTCCAAATGTATTCCCTGAGTGCCAGGAACTGGACTCGGTGTCATGCACAAACACACACACCGCTTCACCGCCACGCCCTTGATCTGATGGCCCAGGCTGCCTACCGTGGGCTTTCCCATCTTCACCTGGTAAATGTCTGCTCATCCTCCCAAACTCAGGTGAGGTGCCACCCCCTCAGGTCTTCCTGGCCTCTCCTCCCTCCAGGATAAGTTGGGCGCCTCCTCTGTGCTCTGTCCGTGCAGACCCCCATCACCGATCTTCCTGCCCCAGAGTAATCTCACCTGTTCGCACACCTGTCTCCCCCCGCAGACGGGGAGCGACTAGAAAGCTATGGGCCTATACAGGTTGAGTGAGCAAATGCGTAACCCAGCTTCCAGTTCTTCCTGTCATGGGAATTCTGGGGGTTTTCCTCATACCAACCCTTGAAGCCAGAGGCCACATGTCTTCACATCTGCCCCGAAGAAAACGCATTCCACAGAGCATCTGCGCGCTGCAGACTTTGTAAAGAAGGCAGAGGACAGGCACACCCCACAGCAAGGTTCCCCAAATGCTCCTCAGACACGTTTGTCCCCAGTCTCCTTCTCTCCACCAGTAGTTCTCATTGGTGGGCAGAAGGATGCTCCCAGCAAGATGCCCACATCCTAAAACCCAGGGCTTGGGGATGTGTCAGGTTACGTGGCAAAGGGGAATTGAAGTTGCAGCCGGAATGAAGGTTGCTGTCAGCCCTGACCGGTGTGGTCCAGTCAGCTGGGAGTCGTCCTGCAAACTGAAGGGTGGTGGGTTCAAGTCCCAATCAGGACACACGCCTGGGCTGCTGTTTGATCCCAGGTTGGGAAGCCTATCAGAGGCAACCAATTGATGTTTCTCTCACACATCAATGTTTCCCTCATTCTCTGTCTCTATCTCTCTATCTCTGTCCCTGTCTCTATCTCAATCTCCATCATCTCTATCTCAATCATCTCTATCTCTCTTCCTCTCTTTCTAAAAAAAAAAAAGCAATGAAAAAATTGTCCTCAGGTAAAGGTAAAGAAAATTTAAAAAGATTGCTAGCCATCTGACATTAAGATAGGAAGATTATCCTAAATTATCAAGGGAGCCCTTAAAAAGCGGAGGAGGAAGGAGAAAGCAGCGGCCTGTGGGGACTCGGGTGGTAAGACGGAGAAAGGGGGCCACGTGCCAAAACACTGAGGTGGCCTGCGGAAGCTGGAAAAGGCAAGGAGACCGATTCTCCCTTGGAGCCTCCAGAAAAGAATGCAGCCCAAGGACACCTTGATTTGGGCCGATGAGACCCGTTCTAGACTTCTGACACCCAGAATCTCCGAACACATGGGTGCTGCTTTAAACCACGGCATGTGTGGGAGTTTGTTACAGGAGCAAAGGACACGACCGCATCCCCTCGCCCTTGCCCCTTACCACGCCCAGGCCCGCCCCTCTCAAGCAGTTCCACGGTGGCCCCACACTTGCGAGACTCCCCATGAGCCCGGCAGTGGCCGAATCCCACCCTCCTAAAAAGGCAATTTAGCAGCTGTCTGTCGTTACGCAAGGATGCATCCCTTGATAAGAGGGCTCACAACCTAGCAACGAGTCAAAATATTCCTTCCAAACAGAGCCCTTTGCGCTCTGTCATCTCCCCGATGACTCTGAGACTCCAGTGGTAAGATCTCTCTGTCCCGAACCTCCCTCTTCCCATTGAGGGCCAGAGCTTTCGCTATTGGGTTGTCCGATACCAGTTTCTGTAATGGGGGTTCCTCTCTCTGTTGGTTATAGAGGGACAACCCCACTCTGGAATGCCAGCTGGATAGCCGGTGTGTCCCCGCTAAGTGTTTGTCTCACTGGACTTCTGAGAAGGCCATTCTGGAGTCGCAATGGCCACTCTGGGCATCTTCTGAGATTCTGAAATTAGTGTACTTACACGCACAATTAGGGACTCTTAGAAATGTGAAACAAGCCGAATGGAAGGCCCTTTTCCGTTGGTATTCAGAGGCCTCTGAACAGCTAAGCGATGCAAAGACAGTCTCTCTCTTGTCGTTCTGTCTGGTCATGACAGCTTTCAGGGGAATTTCCTGTCACCGTGGGACCTTCACCCTCCGCAAGTTGCCAAAAAGTTCCTTCCTTAGAAACTCTAGCGGCTTATGTAGACAGACATTTTGGTTCCTTCTCTCATGTCTTTATAATAAAATGGACCAACTGAGTCAGAACAAATGGCCATTAAGGAAAAACTTTGTTTAAAGTCCACCTCAAGGACCCCTCCTTGAAGAGAGAATTTCAAACCTCTCCTGGACCATGGAATCCATTCTTTTATTGACATACAGACACTTCTAATAGACAAACTGACTTACACACACGCACACACACACACACACACACACACACACACCCTCTAAAAGGATCCTAAAAGAAACTTTGCCCATCTGAGCAGGCAGTTAAAATTTCCTTCCTGTTTTCTCTCGCCTGAAACCTGACAAGATATAGGAAAGGATTTAATAATTTTTTATCAGAAATTTGGCCCAACTGGAAAGTAAATACTCAGAGTCTGGTAGGAATTCTTTTTAAAGCCTCCTCTCCCGGGCTAAAATGAACTGTGCACCCAGAGGGAACGAAACCAAGTAGGAGGATGGATGCATAGGCCACCTGTGCGTCCTGGAAGCTCTTCAGAGATGGAGAGAAACCGTCCCTAGCTTAGAAACATTCACAAATCCAGAAATGCAACCTTAGGAGAAGTTCAAAGTCACCTGCCTTTACTGACAACCTCCATTGCTCAGGCTGAAGAAAAGAAATAGGAAACAAGGATTTATGTAAAAAACTCAAACCACTGCTCTGGTTTCAAGGCTCCTTGCCAAGGACAAGTACAAATCTTAATTGTCTTCTCCACAATTTGTCACAAGTGTTAAAGAGAAAAAGCCTTTGCCACACGAATGAATAGACTTAACTTATTGCCATTGTTATAAGTTCGTAGGGGAGGGGTTGCCTTATTTTACCTGGCTCATGGCTAAAATTTTAAAGCAAAACTATCAGGTCTCTGAGTGTGTCTGTCTGTAAGTGTGTGTGTATGTCTACCTTCAGAGGGTATTGCTAGAATTGGTTTGTAAAGAACTCTGTTTAATTGGCTTAAAGGAATTAAGCACTTATATAAAAAAGTCTTTAACATGTAACAAACTAACCCAAATGTTTTTTTGAAATCTGAGAAAATACTTGATATTAAAACTAGTGCGAGGTTGGTTTGGTTAAACAGGCATGTCTTTAGAGTATCAGCATTAAGTATAGTGTTTTTTATTTTACCTGGGATTACAAAAATAAGTTCCTCTCATCTCTGTTACAAAATTTGTCAGCAGGAAAAATGCCTTAGGATAATACTGTTATTATTATTGTCTGACATCTCTTGGAGTTTTCATGAGTAATTAAAAAACAGTTTTAAGAACTAATAAACTATTACAATAAAGTCATGTAAAACCCCTGGGATGGGGGGAGAACTAATAAACTAAAAAGATGTAAGTAGGAAAAAAGGGCTTTTTTAGGTAAAACTTTTTAGCAATAAGTGTCTGACAGATGTACTGAAAAGTAGTTTCCCAAAATATTTTGGTAATGTCAAACCTGAGTGTTTTGCTAAGTTAAATTATAAGTCAAATTAAATTAACTATCTAGATCATTTCCAAATAAGATGATATACTAAAACATTAACTGTTAAATAAGTCTATCTACTTTTGATTCTAACAGAGAAACTAAGACATAAATTGGGATCTGTTGATAAATATGCTTCGTACTTTGTTGAGGAAGTGTGTTTCTAAAAATTATGAAACATATTTACCAGGAAAAGAACCTATGTTTCCAGAAGTTATGAAATATACTCATAACTTTGCGAATCTAAAGAAAGCTGATGGCTTACTTTTTAGTTGTCTTTAGAAATTAGGTTTTTAAGGATTAAGAATTCTGACTAACAAGGAAGGAAATGATTCAGTAAAAGAAGATAAAGGAATGAAAATTCAGTTTTGCTGAATTGAAAAAAAATTGTTTATCCTAAAATAAGTTGGTTATTTCTGAATAAGAAGAGACAAACTAAAAGGGACAGGAAAATTGTAGAAGGTTTGTGAAAAAGAAACCCTGAGAAAGGAATTTTATGTGTGGTCAAGCTACATAAGATTAAAATGAATTTAATTAAATAAGTGAATTGAAAAATTTAAAGTAAGCCATTTCAGAATTAGAGTTTGGTTCTTTCTCTGTTAAAAGCACAAAGTTTTCCTATACTATTGGTATGCTCTTAAGAAGGAATTATAAAAAGAAGGCAAAAATTTTGTGTTTTATTAAAATGATTTCCTGTGCTGTTTCATTAGTCTTTGATTGCTTAGGCAAACCAAGTCTTTTTAATATTAAAAGAGCTAAACTTTGCTTATAACTATTTAACATTCTGTATTTGCCTGTGAAGTCTTTGTCACTATGATTAAATAGATAACTAAATATTGTTTCACAGTGACTTATGATCCTATTTAACTGAGTGCTTTAAAACTTTTAATATGTTTGACAAACTTCCCCAAAATTAAATCGTTTTTTTCTTAACCTGACAACAACTTAAAAAAATTTAAGACCAACCCCTAAAACATTTCAAAGGACAGCTCTCGCTCTCTTTATGAAAGGGCAAAATTAAACTAATTAGGCCTATTGATATGCTAAAATCAATGGGAAGCATTGTCAAATAAGAAATAATAATTAAATTTTATCTGTATGCATATATTATCATTGTTAAAAATAAATGTAGAAATGATACAAAATTTCCAAGACTGATATAGTATTTTTATTTGTAATTCAAGCTGTAATCTTAAAATGCTGTGTATTGCAGAAACAAGTAAATTTCTCAGTCAATTGCATTGTAATCAGAATTTTAACCCTGTCATTTTAAGTCTTTGTCATTAACAGTCATTATTTTGATACTTTTCACAAATATGTTTTATCTTCGCAGAGATTGAAAGCGAGGTCCCTGACACTCACTCTAAAATACAGGTTTCTGATAAACCTTTAGATTTTCCTTGAACTGGGTGAGCTTTGCTGAACTCTAGGAAAAATCAGATTCATAAAACTGCTAACAAAAAAAATTAAGATCAGCCATGGCTCGTGTGGCTCAGTGGATTGAGCACTGGCCTGTGAACCAAAAGGTCACTGGTTTGATTCCCAATCAGGGCGCCTACCTGGGTTGTGGGCCAGATCCCCAGTAGGGGGCGTGCGAGAGGCAACTGAGGGGTGTACCTCTTGTATATCAAAGTTTCTCTCCTTCTCTTTCTCCCTCCCTTCCCCAATCTCTAAAAATAAATAAAACTTAAAAAAAGAATTAAGACCCGTAAAAATTAATAACATGGGACTGAATAAACTTATGAGGACAGTTATAAATTTTATAACTTTTTATTTGAAATGTTACTGATTCTTTAATCTCTTGTTTTCCAGACATATATAAAGAAATATTTTCCCTTAAGCTACTTTTTGAGTTCGTTCAACCCTACCTATTAATAAAAACAATATAGAAAACATTCAGGAGCCCTCACTATGGGACAAGCAGTGTTCCCAGTGTTTTACGTGTACGAACTCATTTCATCCTCCCAACTCCCTGAGGCAGGTGCGCGTCTCAGCCCATTTCACAGTCCAGAGAACTGAGATAAAGACTAAGTTATGCGCCCAGGGTCGCATAGTTGAGATTCCAATTCAGTCAACCCAACCTCAGAGCCCTGGTCGTTAACCGCTGCAGTGTCCTGTCTCCCAGAGCGCAAGTAAATGAATCAGTGAGGCGTGTACAGGGGTGCGTATGTGGATGCAGGCCTGTGGCTACGGATGCTGAGAAACAGGGAAGGCCGGGTACCTGTGCTCCAGTTTCCCACAGTCCAGTCAGAACAGAGGCACAACGCATCCACACAGACGGTGCTCCGAGAGCATCCTGCATGGAGCTCTGGGCTCAAAGGGGAAGAGTGTCCAGATGGGACAGGAGGGGACAGGGAAAGCTTTCTGGGAGAGATGGCACTGAGCCGAGTGTTGAAGGGTATGTGGACGGGCAGTCATGGAGTGAAAGGTAGCAAAGACAGCAAGTCATTGGCCCCCGAAGACTCAACGAGAACTGCAGAGACGGGCCGGGACACTGAGAGATGGAGAAAAACTGACTGCAAATTGTAAACACAGAGAAAGAGGCAGGACACAGCTGACTGTGTCGTGACTACTGCTTCTGGCCTGACCTTCCTCCCGCTCCGGGACAGAAAATAGCCTGGCTGACCCATGGTGTGCGAAGCATTTCCTGTGCAGCCCTGGGGACCCCTGAGCTGCACTTTCTCAGGGGTGGGGCTGGCTGCAGGCAGTGAGGGTGGGGAAGGGGGGTCCAGAAGCCCAGGGCCTGGATGAATTCTCCAGAACCAGAGTGAGTGAAGATGGAAAGGAAGTGGCAAGCATGTGTCAGAGTTCTCGGACGTGAACGGGTGTGCGTGTGTATACGAGGGTGTCTAGGGTGGGGGTGACGCGCCTCCGACATGTGCACGTGGCTAAGCCTAGGATTCCGTGTCTCCTCATGAAAAATAAAAGCTAGATGGACACAGAGCGGGCCCCGCCCGAGCCCTGAGAGCCTTTCTAGGTGCACAGGTCATCTCCTCTGGCAAGCAGCCAGCGTCAGCGTTGCGGAGCAGCTTCCAGTAGACTCTTTCTCTGGAATGGACCCCAGGGCACCGCCTCGGCGTGCTCCCTTCACAGGTCAATGTTCTGGTCCCGACTTTTGCTGGGGATGAGTGATCCAGCCAGAGCCTTCTCTGAGCACCCTTCCCAGGAAAAAGGGGGAGAGGTTGGGGACAGTTAGGCCTGGCTCCCAGGACCCTGAACATCTAATTGGGGAAGATCTCCTCCTCTCGAGGACCCCAAATGTCCCCCAGTGACTTCTCCATGCCTTCCGCCAGCCCCTTCCCCGACCTCCCCACCAGTTCCTGTCCCCACCATCTTCAAGATTGTTCTTGAGATCAAACCGGCTCTCCCCATCCTGTCTTTATCCCTCTATCCCGACTAGGTTTTTATCTTTGGATCTAGGGCATGCCTTTTCCCCATTTGATGGGCCCTCTTCCAGCAACATTCCAGCAGAGACTGAGTGCACCCCCATCGGGCTGCACAGGAGGACGGCTACCCAGGGAATTCCTGCCCAGGAGGGAGGCTGGGCTTCCATTTCAGCCAGGTGGACGACATGCACACTGCAGGAGGTATTCCAGGCGAAATGGGTTTTCAGGATACCCAGAATTTATGTTCCCTCCACCCTCCATCTAAGTCTGTTGATGCAGACTCCGGCCTGCGGGGCCCATGTGTTGTGGCTGCGACGAACAAATTCACACGGACTGCAGAAGTCCTGTGGCGAAAAAGGGATGCTTGGCCGCTCTGTAAGTGAGAGAGAGGACTCCGACCCCTGCCTGGACAGGCTGTTATTGCTTTTCTGGGTACATTACATCCAGGATGGTCCTCATGCTGTAGGGGACTACCTTTTACAGATAACAATGGAAAGAATGTTGCTGATGTTACTTCAAAGAGAAGGATGTTGCAGATCAAGGGGAAAAGTGGCTGAACTGGTTACACTCCATACCTGGGAGGTTTAGCACAGATTTTTAGGAAGTTACTTTAAAGATATGCAGTAAACATTTGCTGCCTCAATCCAGGGTGAGGGAGTTTTAGCAAAAGGCAAGTCTCAAAGCAGCCTAGGTGCAATGCAGGCCTGACTCCCCACGGGAAAACCGATCCATGGGCTCGGCTCCTATGTGCCAACCTCACTCCCCATCAGTTTTCCAAATCAGGGGCGTGGCTACATTCACCATTCCACAGGGACAGGTTCCCTACAGTCTGAGGCCTCAGCCAGGTTACCCTTCCACAACCTTTCCGCTCAAACCCTGACACGCCTAACCACCAGCCAGGATTGTTGATCCCTGTACATTGGGACCCATGGAGCTCACCCCAGGAGACCACACAAGGGCTGCTGGGCTGGAAGTCCACTGGCTTCATCTGGCCTGGCCATGCCAGGCCCTCCTGGCCCTCGCTGGGCCCGATCCCCTGGCACCCAAGCAGCCACACAAATCAGAAGCGCCACCATTCCTGCCTTCCCAAAAGGAGACCAATGGATTCCTGGATTAAGGAAAGGGAAGTAACATTTGTTGAGTATGTATCATGTATCTCCTCACCTGACACACCAACCCTTCTAAAAGAATTGCTTGTCCTGGTGAAGAAGAGGGTTCCAGATGGTGCTAAGTCAGGATTCAGGGTCGGGTTGTGTCGGACTCATGGACGGGACAGTGCCCCTTCTTCCCAGCATCCCTTCACAAGGGAAGGGTCTGACTAGGGGGTGGGGCATACAGGATGTGGGATCCTGGAAAAAGAGAGGCCGGAGCAAGGTGAGCTTTCCCCAGGCCAGCTCCCAGGACTGGGTCCGAACCTCGGGGAGAAAGGGGGCGGGGAGGTTGCTGCCAATGACATTTCCTTCCTGGGGATTACGTCAGAGAAGGCTCATAGGCTACACTACTCCGAAGCATGGGGACAAGGTGTGATCTGCACTTGGTGAGAGGCACCTTCTCACCACTTCTTTGTGGAACCCTAAGTGGTGCCGTTTAGAGAGGACTGAGGGAAACAGGATGGGACCTGGTGCCCAGTCTGCCTGTGGGCGTGGGGGCTCTGGGATGGCACTGGGCATGGAGTAAGGGCTCTTTGGGGGCCCTGAAGACCTTCCGCGGCTTGCGAACTAGGGCTAGTCATGAATTAACAGGCTGCTGGCACCTGTGAGACAGCCTGGGGACAGTCCACATAGGTAGGAATCCGGGTCCTAGACACGGAGGCTACAGGGCAGAACGAGTGGGGCACTAAGGTCAATGGGATTCCATTTGTAGACAGAGCTGATGAGGCCAGAAAAAGTCACATCTCATGCAGTTTTAGAAGGAGATCAAGTTCAAAGAAGCCAAGTCGGGGTGGAGGTGGTGGAACTACTGTCCTTGGTCTCTGGCTCCACAGCCATGCTCCTTCCAAAATACTGGGCTACCAGGGCCACCTCTGATGCCCAATGCCAAGGACCCAGGAGTCCTCTTGGTGACTCCCATCGCATTTCCATTTCTTTTTTTTTCTTTAAGATTTTATTTTTAGAGAGGGGGAGGGAGGGAGAAAAACAGGGAGAGAAACATCTATGTGTGGTTGTGTCTTACGCGTCCGCTACTGGACACCTGGCCCATAGGTCAGTGCCCTGACTGGTAATCGAACCAGCAACTCTTTGGTTCGTGGCCGGCACTCGATCCACTGAGCCTCACCGGCCAAGGCTCAGTTCCACTTTAAAGCCAGTGTACTTCCAGGAAGAAGCCACCACAGCAGAAAGGACTGAGCCCACATGGCAAATCCCTGCCCTGCCCAAGAGGCGCCACCACTGTTCCGCTGTAATGTCATCTAAGAAACTGTCTGCCTCGTCTGGGAACTGGGCCTGTCCACCCGCCACTACAGAAGCGGCCGTGTTCTATTTTTGGAATAGGAAACCAAGGATCAGAATTGGTCCTGTGACAAAACCTCAGAGGAAGAAACAGGTCTGCAGCGAGAGGCTGGAGCCTCTGTAGGGAGAGGCACAGAGGTGAGAGGCAGCGTGCCGGTGTACTGGAGACCCTCCTGTCCGCCACCGAAGCTCCTCTGTGAACAAAGGTCTTTTTGCCTGAAAAGTATAAGTCGGAATTTTGGCCACTTGCCTAAGGCTCTGTCCAGCCCCCACATGCCCTTTTCCATCTATCCCAGAATAGGCAGGACAAAGAGCAGCAGCTCTAGGGAAAAGAAAAGCTGGAGCGGGGAGGAGGGGGATGGTGGTGGGAACCAGTCGGGCGTCCCTTGGGTTTCTCACAACAATGGTGTGCACAGAGCATTGTGTATTTCTGGGTCGAGACACCTCCCCGAATCCCCCACCCTCACCTGACAGTCAAGTGAAGCAGTGACAGGAATGGGTGGCAGGGGCAGTTGCTAGTAGCTTCGGAAACTGTCGATGCCTGGGGCCGCCTCTCTGACCACAGCCCACATGGGCAGGAATGGAAAGGGAAGAGGTCAGACGGAGAAAAGAAAGCAGCTGGTGCTGTGCTAAGGAGGAAGGGAGCGACCCCAGGCTGGGGCAGGGAAAGGGGCTGGGAGACCTCTGGCCAAAGAAGCAAGATGGATGTTTGACCCTGCTCAGACCTTCACTGTGACCTTGAGTCAGCCATTTCTCTTTACTTTCCTTATGGGTCCCCAACTGTGAAAGAGGCAGCAGGTTCTGGGCTAGAGAACTGTGATCTCTCTCAAGTTTGGGGACAACTTGGCCTCATGTGAGATCCCAGATCCACTCCTAATCTTAGTGCCTCCGAGCTCCTCAACACTCTAACTGCTGTGATTTGATTGTCTGGGTACCTGTCAAGCAAGGTGGGTGCACTGATGGGGCCAACATCAGTGGCCTCAGATGCCAGGGGTGCTGGGACTTCACTGCTGTGCAAATTGATGGGCAAGGACAGGAAGCTGGGACTCTCTAAATAGGCAGGGAGGGTTAGCCAGTCCAAAGGCAAGATCCAGCCTAATATTAACGTCTTTAGGCCAGTTTGATGTCCAGAGCAGACGGATTTCAGAACTGGAGCTTCCAGGAGATGGGTGGATTCAGAGCAGAACCACAGTCCACATTTTAGGAGCTCAGAAACCTAGCCCAGCCCCTCTGGGGGGGTTGGGAGGACAGAGGGAGAGGAGAGGACACTAACGAGGCTGGTCAGGGTACCTGTGAGCAAAGCAGAACTTGCAAACTGTTTAAACTGGGGCAAAGCAGCTGCAGTTAGATAGCTAAGGTCCAGGGGTGCCCAGGTCTCATGCACACCAGGCTGTCAGCAACAAAGCTAATTCCAGGGTCCAGCAACCTACCAAGGCTTGGGGACCAGGCCAAGCTGAGTAGTGGGATCGGCCCCTGTGGCTTCGCTTGGGGATTAAGGAGAGACCTGGAGTCACATACAAGAACTGCAGTCTACACTTGGGAGGAGGTTGTGTGATTTACATGAGGGCAAGGCCCTGTGAATGGCTCTAGTTTCTAGGCCACGGATGGGACACAAGGGGGGAAGTGAGTCTAGAGTGGCAGCCTTGGGAATAAAGAGTCTTCTGGCGGTTGTGGCTCCCGCAGCTACAGTTCACACCTGCATGGGAGCGTGGGACACAAGCAAGTTGTATTCGTCTGTAAGTCCTGAAGGTGACCCAACCCTGGAGCACAGGGTCCACTTGGGTGGCTTTCTCAGCCCTGCCTCGGTGTCCCTGGCATTTGAGTGTTGACCCAAGTGTCCTCTGGATTAGTTCCACTGATGGAGGAAGGGCACCAGGTGAAGAGTCCAAACCCCACAGACACTCCAAGCAGCAGGGGCCACTATTTGTCTCAGCTCTCGGTTACTCAAACCCTCTCTTCCATTAGTTTACACTGACCAGATTCCATGGTTGAGCACATCCTCCAGCTCAGTGCCGCCCAATAGAACACTCTGCGGCAGTGCACCCGTTCTCGCCCCACTGTCTGATGCAGTAACCACCAGCCACATGTGGTTACTGGACACGGAATTTTTAATTTTAGCTCAGTTTTACTTTTAATCATTACATGTAGCTAGTAGTTACCATATTGCACAGCTCAGTCCTGGCTCTTCCACATGGTGGGTGGGAAAGTAAAATCCTCTGGGGTCCAAACACTTAACCATATGTGCATGCTGGCCTTGATCAGAGAGGGCTCTATCTTCAGGGTAGGGCTGAAGGGACAGAGACAAGAGGAAGAGGAGAGGAGAGGAGAGGAGAGAAGAGAAGAGAAGAAGGAAAGGAAAGAAAAGAAAAAAACACGCAGGTGGCAGGCATATGCACTGTCTTATTTCACCCGCGCAGAAACCCTTGCAAAGTGAATACGATCACCCCCGCCTTCCAAAAGAAGAGACTGAAACTCAGAAAAGTCTCATACCATGCCGAGGGTCACACAGTCAGTCAGAGACGGAGTCAAGGCTTGAACCCGAGTGCCTGACTCCAAAGCCCATGTTTTTCTGCCTTATCACGCAGCTGGGGAAGAAAGCGCCCCTTCCTGGCACCAGGGGGCCAGGGCTGTGCAGGGCCAAGCCAAGGGCTATCAGACAGTTCCTAACTTGCCCCTTCCTGAGCTGGGTCTGCCTCGTCACAACTTCATTATTTGGCTTAAAGTGCGTTCTATTACTAGAACTCAGATACAATCAGATTCACACATAAGGCCAAAGGCACATGGCCAAAGAAAAATTATCTGCTCCTAGGCCGTCCATTAGTGCAGATAATTAACGGTTGATTTGATATTCTTGGCATAAAGGAAGGCAGAGCTCTGCTTTGTTTGGGCTGATATTAAAATGCCTCTTACACATGCTGATGCAGTCACTCACTGGAGGACCGGACAGCGGGGTCAGAAGTGAGCTGGAAGGGAAGGAGATGAGGGTGGAGAAGGAACTTAACATTCCTTCAATATCTGCTATGTGCCAGGTGCCAAGCTGGGAAGTTCAACAGATCGTCTCAAGTGATGATCACGCCTAGGAGGTAGCTTTGACTATTGTTTGCACAGCCCTGAAGCTCAGAGAGGGAAGGCGACTTGCCTAAAGTCACACACGCAGTGGACAGTGGTGGATCATGGCCTGCCTGACTCCAAGCCCATTTTCTATCCCACTGTCTCTCGGCAGAGATCTAGAAACCCCAGCATCGCAAAAAGAAGTCCTGAACTCCTTTCCAGCTCTATCTGGCATCACGCCTGCAGCCAGGCTCCTGCTGCAGCCTTCCCTTCTCCTATTCTCCCAGAAGTTCAGGCTCCCAGGAGCCGGAGAGGACCCCCGCCCCCAGCCCCATTGTGCACTCAACGACAATGAGAGGCAGGCGTCCCCTTCTTACCCACCGCTTTCCTCCCCGCCCCATGGGGTGCTGCCAGCTCAGCACAATAGTGCCTGCTGTGTCCAAGAGCCGCTGCTGGCGGCCCCCAGCCTTTTGCAGCCCCTCCAGACAATGGCAGAGTCCGAAAGCCCTGATAGCCGGTGACAAACGTATGTGAGCTCACGGGAAGTGGCCTTCAATAGTCCGATAGCTTCCTGTATCCTGACATTGTAAAGGCCCACTTCCTGTGCTGTCTCCGAAAATATAGCGAGGCAGAGCTGGGGGCAGGGGCAGAGCACGGCTTTCATGTCTACCCTGCACCCCCTGGCCAGGCTCTTCTACGGTATTCCAATATCCATGTCCCCCAAGGAAGTCACGCCTCTCCTGATCTCTAATTCAAGGGTGAATTCACTGCTGACTAGCCCCTCCACCTCCTGGCCAAACCCTCCCCAAGCCCAGTCAGAACAGAGAAACCTGTTTTTAAAGTTTCCACCACCTTCCTCAACACCCCCTTCCCTGCCCATTCCAGGACCTCAGGCTTTCTGCTGGGAAAGCCTTTCCCATGTCCACATGCACCGATTTCCAGTGAGCATGAAACATACTTCCTGGCGCCCGCTGCTCACGGGTCCCTGAATGATAACCTTCGATAGGCTTACAAATGCTGATTGAGTAACCCCTTCCACCTTTTCTTTGCAGAGCGAACAATCACAAATCCTTCGGCTTCCTCCCTGTCACAGACAGCGAAGCCCAGGGAGACACAGGGAGGCAGGTGGGACTGAGGGGACTTATAACTCTGATTACATTTAGTTGTAAAGCCTGGCTCTAGAAATCATATCTCTATAGGTGGTATGGAAAATAAAGCAATAATTAATAACTAATGATACAGGAATAAACTCTGTGTTTCACATACTCACAACTATAAACCTACTTTTGCCCACCCCATACATACCCCGGAGGCAGCAGAAGACAGCAGCCTGGACCTGACTAGTGGTCACAAGGTCAGGACCTCTGGTAGGCTGACCTAACCTCTTGACCTAAATTATGTTTCAGTTCTTGAGCTCCAAGGTGGAATGACCCCTGGCTATTTTCCCATGAGAAAAGCCCTCAGAGCTGTCCTTAAGACCAGAAGACATGATCCATTGTTGTTCCCTCACCTCCGACCAATCAGCCCCCAGAATGACCCCAAACCCCTAACCCGCAGTGTCTTATGACTTTTGCCCTATATAATCTGTAACCTACATGCCATCCAGGAGTTCGGGCTTTTGAGCATTAGCTTCCTGTTCTCCTGGGTGGTGCCATTCAGAGTAAAATAGCCAATCTTCCCCCATTGCATTTCCCAGTGTTCAGTGTTTGTCTCTGCTAGCACCGGTGGGTGAGCTCTCTCTGTTCTGTAACACCGGGAGCCTTCTCTCTCTCAGGGCTCCAGCTGGACATGGGGAAGTCTTTCCTACACACCTTGCCTGCCTGCAGAAGCTGGTCAAAGAGATCAAGACTGCCTACCAACTAGCAGGGAGGCAGGGGCAAGAGGGGAGCTACCATACTGAGCATCTCTGGAGTCAGGCACTAGGCTTCCCCAGTGATGTAGCTGGTGACATAGGTAGTAAATCCTCGTTAAAGACAAGGAAACAGAGAAGTCAATTCACTGGCCCAGGGTCACCCAGCTAATGAGAGACAGAGCCCTACTACCCCCTGGGCTGCTTGGAACTGGGAGACAGGTTTAGGTGTATGGGAAAGGGGGGGATACCACTTGTGCCCTCCTCTCACACCCCCATAGGATCTCCACTCCATATCCCAGACATTGAAAGTCCTCCCCCAACTTCCTGGAGCTGGAGGAGCAACCCTGCAGGGGAGCACGGGGCTGCACTCACCCTTCCAGCAGCCTGCCTGGGGAGGGGAGTATTGTTCTCTACAATAGAACAGGCACTGAATCAGCCTCAGGCCATTGTCGGCTGGGGGTGGGAGGGGGGGGGTGAGGAAGACAGGGACGGGTCAAGAGGTGACAACCCATTCATCCCTCCTAGCCAGTGGAGACCTTGGAGCTGTAGCTCAGCCAGTTTGGAGGCCCAGGTCCCGAGTTTCCAGGAATCAAACAAAGAGTCTCTGGAGATGGGAGGAAGGAGGTGGGAATGAAGCCCTCACTGCCTTTCCCATCCTCCTCCCACCACTGTCACAGGGGAAGAAAGGCAAAGAGCACAGTGAAATTGGGAGGACACATTCTGCAAGCCAGGGAGACGACCTCACCAGAAACCTGATCAGTTGACATCTTGGTCTTGGATTTCTCAGCCTCCGGAAAGAGACTTCCAGTCAAGATGGAGGCACAGGTAGACACACTTCACCTCCTCACACAATGATAGAAAGAATTACAACCATATCTCAAAACAACACCCAGAATCATCAGAAAATCGAGCTACATAATAGTCCAACAACCAAGGATTTATAGAAGCCACATTCATCCAGACAGGTGCCTTTTCTACACAGGCCATGCTACTAAGACAGGGAGTAAAAGCAGCTCAAACTAATACACAGAAACAAATGCAGGGAAGCTGCCAAATTGAGGAGGCAAAGAAATATGGCCCAAATGAAAAAACAGAACAATACCCTAGAAAAAGAACTAAATGAAATGGAGATGCAGAATTCAAATCACTTGGGATAAGGATGCTCAGTGAACTCATTGATTATAGCAACAAAATAAACAAGAAATGAAGTTTACACTAAGTGAAATAAAGAAAAATACAGAGAACCAACAGTGAAGGAAAGAAAGCTGGCATTCAAATCAACAATTTGAAACAAAAGGAAGAAATAAACATTTAACCAGACATAAAATATAAACAAGAATTCAAAAAAAATGAGGAGAGGCTGTGGAACCTCTGGGACAACTTTAAACTTACCAACATCCAAATCATAGGAATGCCACAAGGAGAAGAGGAAGAGCAAGAAATTAAAAGTTTATTTGACAAAATAATGAAAGAAAACTTCCCTAATTTGGTGAAGGAAAAAAACATACAAGTCCAGGAAGCACAGAGAGTCCCAAACAAGTTGGACCCAAAGAGGACCACACCAAGATACATTATAATTAAAATGCTAAAGGTTAAAGATAAAGAGAGAATCTTAAAAGCATCAAAAGCTGAGAGTTTCCTATAAAGGGGCTCCCATAAGACTGTCAGCTGATTTCTCAAAAGAAACTTTGCAGGCAAGAAGGGACTGGCATGAAGTATTCAAAGTGATGAAAAACAAGGACCTACAACCAAGATTCCTCTATCCAGAAAAGCTATAATTTAGAATGGAAGATGCTTCCATTCAGATAAAGTGCTTCCCAGACAAAGTAATGCTAAAGGAATTCATCATCACCAAGCCATTATTACATGAAATGTTAAAGGGACTTATTTAAGAAAAAGATCAAAACTATGAACACTAAAAATGATAACAAACTCACAACCATCAACAACTAAATATAAAAAGCATAAACAAACTAAGCAAACAACCAGAACGGAACAGAATCATAGATATGGAGATCATTTGCAGGGTTATCAGCTGGCAGGAGAAAGGGCGAAAATAGGGGAATAAGTTACAGGGAATAAGAAGCGTAGTTGGTAGCTACAAAATAGGCAGGGGGAGGTTAAGAACAGTGTAGGGAAAGGGAGAAGCCAAAGAACTTATATGCACAACCCACAGACATGAACGAAGAGGGGGGACAGCTGGAGGGAAGGAGGGTACTGGGCAGAGGAGTGCAAAAGGGAAAAATTGGAACAACTATAATAGGATAATCGATAAAATATACTTAAAAAATAAAATTAAAATTTAAAAAAAAATTTAATCCATAAAAAAAGAAGAGAGAGACCAGGAGGGACAGCTGAGCTGGGCTTGACCTCTTCCCCTGTGACCTAGGGGGTGACAGCCTCCAGGTCTCCCTAATCTACAGGAACAGAGACATCACTCCCTGCCTCGCAAGGGTTTGGGAAGGGTTAAATAAGATACGGTGAAGCACCCGCTCCGACACTTAGGCTGAAGCTCAGTGAGCAAGCAGGTGCTCCTCTTTTTCTTCTGGGATTGGTCTGCCTCAGTCTTCCAGGACTAACAAGGTCCATGGGACAAAGAGGGTGGCTGCCCACTGGCTCTTTTCCAAGCAGCAGGGAATCCTGGGATTTGTAGAACTGCTGGCTCCTCCTCCTCGACATTCCAACCGAAAGCACCCATCCTCCTGCCTCCACTGCTGGCTCCTGGACCCTGGGGAACCAGTGGCCACGAGAGGCCCAGGCTGCTGACCTCAGAGGGAGACGCTGAGAGCTGGGGAAGAGCAATGTGCCATCAGAAGCCCCTGAAATGCTGTCTAGCCCACCTACTGAGGCTGCATGAAAGTGACAGGGAAGGGATGTTCCAGGTCAAATCCAGGTGTTCACTTGTTATCTGTGACCAGTGCAAGAGTCCCAGAAAACTACTTCTGAGCCACTTCCCCACCCTGCATTCTGCTTGTGTGAGCTCAGGGGGGAAAGGCTTTTCTAGAATATCAGCCTGAACCAATCCAACCAGGCAGGTCAGTCTTCTGAAAAAAATAATGAAAGCGATGTTTGGATTCTCAGTGCTGTTTCTGTCACTCCCAACCTAGAAGAGAGAGGCAGGGTGCAGAGGTGCAGAGGTGCAGAAGTACAGGGTACAGAGGGTACCAAGTGGAGCCAAAACAAGGGCGGCCCCTTCAAAGTCAGCGTGTCCCCACTGGGAGAGCCTGGGGCCACGGCCAACCTAGTAACAGTTAGTTGTCTAGAGGAAGGGCATCCAGGCTGTGATAAGGCAGGGGAAGAACAGGACCCGAGCCTGGGGCCCCTGTCTGTTCCTTCACCCCAGAGACCACAGGGACAATCAGCTCCCAGGGCCTTCCGGCCTCAGGAGTTTAGGTCCCACCCTAAGGTCTCTTGGGGACAGGAGGAGGGGCCAGCCCCAGCCTCAGCCCAGCACCAGGCAAGCAGCCAGAAACCAGCGGGAACTTGCCTCGAGAGGCTGGGCACCCCATGCCCAAGGCTCTAGCTGCTGCCACTCTCCCCTGATTTCCCCAGACACAATTCCTTCCACGCCTCTGTCCTGTCTGGCCTCCTGTTACAGGCTGAATCATTCCCCTCGCCCCCCAAAAATCCATATGTTGAAGACCTCACCCCTGTACCTCACTCAGAATGTGAGTATTTGGAGATAAGGCCTTTAATGAGGTGATTAAGTTAAAACGAGGCCATTAGAGTGGGCCCTAACCCAATCTCACTGATGCCTTTACGAGGAAGATTTGGACTCAAGAGAGATACTAGGCCCTCCTGTGCACAGAGGGACACCATGGGAGGACGCAGCAAGAGGGCAGCCATCTGCAAGTCAAGGACAGAGGCCACAGAGGAAACCCACTCTGCTGGGCCTTGGCCTCAGACTCCCAATCTCCAGAACTGTGAGAAAATAAATGTCCATTGTTTAAGCAGCCCCTCCTGTGGTATTTTGTTGCGGCAGCTCCCCTGCCTCATCTGGGGGATCATGAGGAGGGCCTGGGAGACGTCTTCCTCACCCACTCCCAGCTGAGCTGCACAGTCTGCTGGCGCTCCCAGAGCCACAAAAACCAGGCAGGACCCCTTCAGCCCAGCTCCTATGGCCTCCTTCCGAAACCTCCAGTTGCCTGCAGGCCCGTCAGTGAGCTACCAGGGTGCTGTGTGGGTGCCGGGGACCTGTCCGACAGCGGGACAAAGGTGTAAGGGCCACTGCATTGAGAGGCATCTGCAGACCAACAAGCAAAGCAGGCAACTCCGCAGAATGTAACAGATTTATTATAGGGCAATTCACTTACAGGGACGTGGAGTCCGTGTGGACAGGTGACCAGTTCTGTGAAAATGGCTTTCTGCTTACGGGCCCCCGCGACAGTGCTGTTTGTAAAGTGTGACCCAGGTACTAACGAATGACGAGACCAAGTATGCAGGGCCCATGCCTCCTGGTTGTGACAGACAATGCGGTATAACCGATAGATACTCTTACCAGTTTGATATTCAGCTCGGCTGTGGTACCACTCCAGTTAGCACTAACAAAAATATTTATGGCTACATACTTAAGGAGCACAGATAATCACCTAGAAGGCTTTGGTATGCTTTGCTCAGGTTGTTAAGGTTGGTCGAAGGTCCCAGCATGGCAACTCCAGGGAACAAAGATGGAGTTGGTTTTGTTCGCATCCACAGCTGTAAAGGACCCACCTGGGGCTGGGGATGCCACAAGATTCCAAGGCAGTGAGGGAGGGCCTGGGTGGTGGGGGGCCAACAGGAGGCAGAGAAGTATCAAATGGCAGAGCCAAAGGGCCTCTGGGCTGAGCATCAGTGCACCTCACCTCTCCCCAGCCTCTGCCACGGCACTGCTGTGGGCCTCGGTTTCCCCTCGACACTCGGGCAACCCCTCGCAGTGCCCAGACAGAGGCCAGAGTCTTGAAGTGTGGGTAAATCCATGGGATGGAAAAATACTACTGATCAAAATAACCAATTCTTTCTAAGTGCTGATTATATTTGTCTCTGTTCCAAATGCCTTGCATGTTTCCTTTTAATCCTCACTCCAGCCCTACGAGATAAGTAACACATCACCCCACCTGGCACATGAGACTGAAACTGAGGAGTTACGGAGCTTGGCAAAGGCCCCACAGCTGCAAGTGGCAGTGCTGGGCGTTGAACCCACCCGTCTAACTCCAGAACCAAGTTTCTTGGAGGGGCTACGGGGGGGCTTCGATCTGAGCCCCGTGAGGCCCCAGCGTGTGTCAGCAAGGCAAAAAAGCCAGCCGAGGACAGGCCTTTAGGGGCAATAGTAGCTGAACAACAATCCGCCTTGTCGTCAATTGACCAGAACATAAACGCACAGGACGCCATCTTTGGGAAAGACGGTGACCTCCTACCCTCCCACACGTGGGGAAAAGAGCTTGGAGAGCATCAAAGGGGCAGAGCTACCCCGCAGGTTTAACTTTGGTCTGCACACTGGGAAAACGAAACCGGGAAGTGGAGGGAAGAGCAAGCTGCCGCCTCCATCGGAGGCTCAGGTCGTGCGAGCTGCCAGCAGAGGGGCTGCAGCTATGCCCACTCCGTGCCCGAGGGCAAGCTGGCACTCGGCAGTGTTTCCCCTCGTCCAGTCGGCTTGTCTGCAGGCCAGCTGACCTTTGTTTGCTGTGATGACAAGATGTAAACTGGGAAGGGGAGCGGGGCACAGGGTGGCTGCAAGCCCAGCTCTGCCAAGAACTCCTTGTTATCTTGGGTGAGCCATTTCCTGCTCTCGGCCTCAGATCCCCATTGTTAGCCTGGGGAGAACCAGCGCCCTTCTACCTTCTATTTGAACTCCATGGGGATGAGGGGCACATGAAAAAAGGACTTAGTGTAAATGCAAGATGTTTACATCAGCTTTTTGATGAAATGAGGAAAGCAAAGCCTGTGGTGCTTGCAAGGATTCCTTCTGCCTCACGCTACCAGCCTACTCTCCCCTCCCAGGCCTCGGCCAGAGGGAAGGCGCTAAGGGGAAAAGGAGACAAAGCAGAGACACGTGAGGAGCAGCAGCGGTCCCTCAGGCCCCCAGGCATTCCCACACCTTCTCAGGATTTCCACATCCCACAGGGTCAGCAGGTTTGTGCTGAGGCTCAGGGGGAGCCCCACCTGGTAAGGGCTTTAAGTGGCCCCCTAGGCTCCAACCCAGGGCCCTGCTGGATTCCTTGGAGTGTTCCCACCCGCCCTGCTGAGCTACAGCAGAGCTTTGATCGCTACTACCCGAAGGGTTTCCTGAATGCTTTCCTGAGGACATTGTTCCCCACTACAGAGTCATCAGGGTCAAATTCATCATGGGCTACGCTGGTCCAGGTCCCACCCAGTGGGGAAAGCCAGCCCTCTGCCCAAGCCCTGCTTCCCCTGGGAAAAAAGTGAGGCAGCCACTTCTTTGGGTTTAGCTCTTTACCAGCCCCGGGGAAGGCAAAGCTGTAGCAAAACACTGCTGCCCTGAGCCGAAGGCTGCTGGGCCCTCAAAGTCCACACCTGGTGGTCCTGTCTTCCAGGGGGGCTGGTCTCTGCACCCAGCCCCAGTACCTGCCCCACCCCAGAGTCACCCTCGGGTGATTCAGTCGACACTTACTGGAAAATGACTCTGCGCAACCCTCTGTGAAGAGCAGACAGATGAGTGAGACCTGGTCCCTGCCCTCAAGGAACTCACAGTCTTTGGGGAACAGACACACATGCCCACCACGGTGCCTCGTAGTCAGTGCTGCGGGAGAATGAACACAGGGCGGGAGAGGCGGGGCGGAACGACAAGCCCCGCTTAGGGGAGTGTGTGCGGACCACACACGCTCAACCTCGTAGTGGACCAGTGCACCGGCAGCCAAGGACGCACGAGGCACAGTCCACACCGACGGGTCAGGGTTTGAACAAGGAGGGCGCCCTCAGGAAATGGCAAAAACTTGGTTCTACCCTGGAGGCGATGGACGAGGCTGGCAGGCAGTGAAGGATCCTGCAGGGCTCGTGAGGCACTTTGGTGAGAGGAGCCACGGGGGCCTTTAAGGAATGACCTTATCAAAGATGTGTTTGAGAAAGAAAATGCTGGCAGAAATGGGGAGAATTCTCAGGAGGAGATCAAAACTTCAGGCAAGAGACGATGAGGGCCTGAAGCAAGGAGGCGAGAGGAGGAATTCCAGATGGAAAAGCGGGCTGCCACGGGTTGGTGGCAGAACCCAGGAGCGGGGGTGGCGGGGAAGAGTCAGAATCCACCTGAGCAGCAGGACAGAGGAGAGTCTCGACCCCGAACTCCATGCTGGGTGGTTCACAAACATCCTCCCAAACTCCATCACTCTGTGAGGCAGGTAGAATTACCCGTTTCACGGATGACACTTTGAAAAGTGAAGCGACTTTTCTAGCCACACTAGATCCGAGTTAAGCTTCCAACCCAGACCAACTCTTTCAACCATCAGACTCTTGGGGAAATGTAGACAGATGTGCAGTAAGCTGTTTCAGAGCATGATCTAGAGTTTAGGAGGCCATTCACAGCTAGAGATAGACATGTGGGAGTCACCGAGTTAGATACAGGTAGTAGCTGAAGCCACAGATGAGGCTAAAACTGTCCAGCCAGATGAGAGCTGTGGACCACACTTGGAAGAGTGGGGAGAGCTGCGACAGGACACCGCAACGGAGCTGAGGCAAGAGAGAATCCCCATGAAGGGGGCTGAATACGGCAGGCAGCCACCGAACGACTAGGCCCAAAATGAGGATATGAGATTTGAAACTACCAAGGCTTTTAGCCCAAACGGCTTCGCTGCCATAGAGGTGGGGAGCAAGCAGCAAAGGGCAAGGAGGAGTCCAGGGATGGGGTGGTGGACTTGAGGCGCTTGGTTTAAAAAAGAAAAAAAAAAAAAAGAAAAAGACCATCTTGAAGATTGCATCCACAAACTATAAATGGAGAGTGCCAGGCAACACAGGGTTATGCAAATATTTCCAGCTGCACTTGGCAGTGCAGGCCTGGAAGCAAACAGAAATGGACATCAGAGCCCAGGGTGGAAGCGAGGGGACAGGGGCAGTGGCCGGAGCATAAGGGCACACAGGACTCTGGACCCTTCCAGATAGGAGAGCTGCCCCTGCTGGGACGCCAGTAAAACTTTCCAAATCTCAAATAGCTGGAGGACCCACTTGGCATCTTTAAACAAAAATAAAGCCAGGGTTTACCTTTACGTCATGTAAAGAGGATGTGATAAACAGAAAACTAATGTTAACAAATTTAATTCAAAATGAATGAACTTTTTAGGTATATTGGAGGCACCACTGGAACTGAGACACTAATGACTAATTACTCTTTATTAAAAAAGCTGAAATCCCAGACTTCTACTTAGCAAACACTCTGAGAGAATGTACAGAAAAGGATTGAAAGAGCATAGACTGGCTGCCATTCCAAGTCAGTGAAGCGAGGTTTTACTGGGATGTAACGTAGTGCTTGCATGTTTTTCAAAGCACTTTCTAAACTGGTTTCTCACTCTTTTTAACACTAGCAGCAGAGAACACGGTAGTGTCCCCGCCTTGCCCTGAGGACACCAAGGCCAGGAGAGGTGAAGTCCCGTGTCTCTGGTCACCTGGTTGTCTTGCCTCCAAGTCCAAGGCTCTCCTCCCGCATTCTCCTGATACGTGACCGTCCTGGGCATCCTGCAACGCCTTCCTCCCCACTTCTCACCTCTGGCCTTGCAGATGGCACCAAAGGCACTACCCTTACAACACAGGTCTGGAGCTGGCAATCCCCCAGTCAGCTTGGTCCTCACGTGAGGCAGTCCTTTCTGTACATATCCTTATGAAGCCCTCAACCATCAGGCCTGAGCTGCGAGGGCCCCTCTGACCACTCTCCCAGCCAAGGCCGCTCTCGCCTCCACCTCCCTGCCTCACCGGGACCACAAGGACACGTGCCACTACTGCAAAAAAATTAAAGCAGCTAATATACAAGGGGAACCCCACCCAAAAACCAGAATTATCTTCTGGAGGGCGGTCCCATGTAGTGTAGGCTTCCCCTACTACGTGAGTGTTCTAGGAGCCCATCTGTATCAGTGTGCCAGCTGGTGGTGTTGTGAGAGGTTGCATTTGGCTTCCGTGGTTTTTTTGAAGACTCTTTCAACGCATTTGCCCATCTCATGACGGGCCCAGTTTATGAGCGCACCTCCCACGCCATGACGAGTGTTCGGCAGTTTTTGACCAAAACAGCATGCCCCACGTGCCCCACCCTCCATAATCATCCCATCTCACCCCAAGTGACATTTTTTTGTTTCCCCAGGTGAAAAAAGTCCTCAAAGGAAGTGTTTCGCCAATGTGGAGGAGGTGAAACAAACAAGGGCAGATGCATTGAAAGGCATCAACATCAACAAATTCAAAACCCATTTTGAGTGGAAAAAACATCGCGACAGGTCTACTGCATCGAATGGAGAGTAGTTTGAAAGCAACTGAAGTTTAAACATGTAAGAATCAATACAGTTTTTAATCAATAAATTCCTGGTTCTGGGGGTCTTCCCCGCCGGCACCGACTGGTCCCCGTGGACTGTGAGGAACATTACGTGTTACCTCCTCCGCACAGCCGCCCAGCGAAACCAGGCCTCCTTAGCCCCACTTCACAGATGAGGACACAAAGGTTCAGGAAGGCCAGCGACTTGCCCACAGTCAACCAGCTGGTAGTTGCGGCAGCACTCACAACCCGGGCTGTCAGACCCCGGGTCCCACTGAGTCTGCCACACTGCCCTGGTTCCCCACTCCACAAGTGCCTAGAGACGCATGCCAAATGGAAAGTGAGCTTTTTCATGTCTGCTGCCTGGCTCCCTGGAAGCGATTCTAGGGAGCCTAATCCCACGGTGTTTCACCCCGCCGGCAGCCCCTGGGAAGCCAGCGGGAGACCAAGGGCTCCCTGTCCTGGCAGCTGCCCAGAGGACTGGTGCTAACACAGCCACAGGCACAGGAAAGGCTCCAGAGAGAATGGAAAAGCACCAGACGCTGGGCCGCTGGCGGGAGAGAGGTGATTCCAGCAGTGCTCAGGCAGGGTGACCCTGCTCTGAAGCCGCCACCATCTCTGGGCCAGGAAGAGGCCACGGGCGGGGCAAGGAGAAAGCCCCGCGCATATCCACGTACTGGAGTGTCAGTGAACGTGGCTGTCGGCCTGTCCAAGGGACAGTCACAGGCCTCCAAAGTGAGTCAGCAGGCATGGAAGAAACCAGTTCGCGCCCTGGTGCACCCCAGCAGCCCTGGCCTGCCTCTGCTCATATCCTCTTCCACCCTGCTGCTTCAAGTCACCTAGCATGCAAGTGCGCATGCACGACTTCGCAGCAGCCCTGCGGCAGCTCTCAGAGAGCCGTGGGAAAGAAAACCCACCGAGAATATTAATAGACTTGCTGGAGGCAGAAATTCAGTGAGGGCAAGCCCTAGGAAATGAAATTATTTAGAAGGGGGCACAATTAAAGTGAGCCTGGAAGAAGGGAGCAGCTTGGATTTCCCAAGAGAGGGCTTCCTGGGTCAGGCGCTGGGAGGAGGTGCACCAGCAGTGACAGGATTATCTAAAATATCTGAAAACCCAAAATGTCTTAGTCTATCTATAGAAAAAAATTTTTGGTGTTTATTTCTGTAGCTTTTCTGTCCACTGATGTTTTTCTTAGGCTGGTATGACCCTACGCATGTGCAGTATGCCCAAAACCGTCTCAAGGGAAACCACTATTGGGAACTAATGTCTGCCACAAATTGTTAGGTTGCCAAATAATTAATTAATCAATCAATTAAAAGGAGAGGGACAGATGAGAGGTTGCAAGTTGGCAGCCATTAGGTCAAATTAACCACATGGGTATGCTAGCATGCTTAGAACTTTTTTTAAAAAAATGAACTGTCGCCATGGCCGGGTGGCTGGGTTGGTTGGAGCACTGTCCCATGCAGCAAAAGTCTGTGGGTTCAATCCCCGGTCAGGGCACGAACGGGAGGCAACCAATCAATGTTTCTCACATTGATGTTTCTTTCTCTCTCTCCTCACCTTCCTCTCTCTCTAAAAATCAATAAAAAAAATCCTTGGGTTAAGGATTAAAAAAATTAAATGAATCGTCAATATTTAAAAATCAGAAGACTACATATACACACACAGAAATCTGAAAAAATCTGGGATCAGCAGTGGTAATTGGAGGATGCTGAGGACTGACTGCCCCCTTTAGGCAGGCCTGCGCTTTCCAGTTCCTGGCCGGCACAATCATTTAAGCCATGTGACTGACCCCTTAAGTACCCCGTTTGCTATTCCTAGTTAGGCCCAGTGAAGGGATCCCAGGCTTGGTCATGCTCAGGACTGCCACGGGAGGGCAGCACTGGCCTGCCAATGCCTGCCCATCAGCTGGAGCCTGTAACCAAGCTCAGCTTGCCATATCCTTTCAGAACCAAAAACCCCATCCTTGCTTCAGTAGCAGACACTCCTCCCCAACACTCCCCATCAGATTTGTTCCCCGAGAAGCAACAGCAGCTCATGTCAACATTCCCACTAGGCCTGGGCAGCCTGACTTGCTCCTCCTCCTTTCTGGCCACCACTGCTCATATCCTCCCAGCTCCTCACTCCACAACTAGTATCTAAACCTGTTCAGGAACTCTACCTTCATCACCTGTTGACGACACCATCAGGCCTCAGACCCTGAGACACAAGCAGGCAAGCACCCTTTCCCTCTTCAAAAGCAGTTCGTTCATCAAATGCGCATTACCTGCCTCTGAAAGCTCACTTAGGTTAAGGTCAGCTGACTTCATGAGGCAAGAGGTTCCTACTGCCTCCACCTGCCCTCTGCTCTCATTCCCCTCCAATCTCCCCAGCAGCATCTTAAATGGCAGCTTCTGGTGTAAACTTCTACAGCCCTTCAGGAAAGACACTTGGTACAATGTGATGAGACCCTTAAAACGGCTCTGCCATTTCACCCAAAATGCCACTTTCTGTTCCTACCACTTAGTTGAAATTGCAGGGAAAGCCTTACGCCCATACAAGATACTCAGCGCTATTTATGCTAGTGGACAACCAGAAACAACCCGAATGTCCACCAGCAATAGGGAAACTGTTAAAAGCTTAACAAAATGGTAGCTTTTTCATTGCGTTAAGAGCTCTGAAAGGACTTCCAGCCAAGACAGAGGCGTAGGTAGACACACTGTGCCTCTTTACACAACCAAAAGTAGGACAACAAATTTAAAAACAAAAACAACCAGAACTGACAGAAAATCGAACTGTATTGAAGTCCAACAACCAAGGAGTTAAAGAAGAAACATTCATCCAGACCGGTAGAAGGGGTGGAGAGGGGTGGAGAACTCACAACAAGGCAGCTGGAGGACCAGGGCGGGCAAGGCTGCGACTGGTGGGCAAAGCGGCAGCTGGCAGACCCAGCAAGGCAGTGGATTGTGGACTGGGCGGTCCCACGTTCTCTCACAGATAAACCAGGAGGAACAACTGGGAGTGAGACAGACCTCACTACCCAGTGCTCCAGTGCAGGGAAATAAAGCCTCAAAACTCTGATTGAAAACACCTGTGGGGGTTAGGGAGGCAGCAGGAGAAACTCCCAGCCTCACAGGAGAGTTCATTGGAGAGACCCACAGGGTCCTAGAAAGTACACAAACCCACCCACCCGGGAATCAGCACCAGAGGGGGCCCAATTTGATTGTGAATAGCAGGGGAAGTGACTGAAAACTGGCAGAGAGCGGAGCAAGCAGCATTGTTCCCTCTCAGACCCCTCCCCCACATACAGCGTCACAATGCAACAATGTGGGTTACCCCACCCTGGTGAACACCTAAAGCTCCACCCCTTACTATGTAACAGGTTCACCCAGACCAAAAAGAAAATGGCCCAAATGAAAGAGCAGAGCAGAGGTCCAGAAGAAAAACAACTAAGTGACGAAGAGACAGCCAACCTATCAGATGCACAGTTCAAACACTGGTAATCAAGATGCTCACAGAATTGGTTGAATATGGTCACAAATTAGATGAAAAAATGAAGCCTATGCTAAGTGAAATAAAGGAAAGTGTACAGGGAACCAGCAGCGATGGGAAGGAAACTGGGACTCAAATCAACGGTGTGGACCAGAGGAAGAAAGAAACATTCAACCAGAACAGAATGAAGAAACAAAAATTCCAAAAAAAATTAAAGCTTAGGAACCTCCAGGACATCTTTAGGAACCTCCAGTACAAAAATTAAAGCTTAGGAACCTCCAGGACAACATCCGAATCACAGGGGTACCAGAAGAAGAAGAGGAAGACTAAGAGATTGAAAACTTATTTGAACAAATAATGAAGGAGAACTTCCACAATCTGGCAAAGGAAATAGACTTGCAGGAAGTCCAGGAAGCTCAGAGAGTCCCAAAGAAGTTGGACCCAAGGAGGAACACCAAGGCACATCATAATTACATTATCCAAGATTAAAGATCAGAAGAGACTCTTAAAAGGAGCAAGAGAAAAGGGGACAGTTACCTACAAAGGAGTGCCCATAAGACTGTCAGCTGATTTCTCAAAAGAAACCTTGCAGGCAAGAAGGGGCTGGAAAGAAGTATTCCAAGTCATGAAAGGCAGGGACTTACATCCAAGAATACTCAATCCAGCAAAGCTCTCATTTAGAATGGAAGGACAGATAAAGTGCTTCCCAGGTAAGGTCAAGTTCAAGGAGTTCATCACCACCAAACCCTTATTATATGAAATGTTAAAGGGACTTATCTAAGAAAAAGAAGATCAAAAATATGAACAGTAAAACGACAACAAACTCAGTTATTAACCACCACACCTAAAACAAAAACAAAAACCAAGCAACAACTGGAACAGGAACAGAATCACAGAAATGGAGATCACATGGAGGGTTAGCAGCGTGGGGTGGGGGAGAATGGGGGAAAAGGTACAGGGAATAAGTAGCATAAATGGTAGGTAGAAAATAGGTGGAGGTTAAGAATAGTACAGGAAATGTAGAAGACAAAGAGCTTATATGTATGACCCATGGACTTGTACTAAAGGTGGGGAATGTGGGTGGGAGGGGGTCTTCAGGGCAAAGGGGAATAAAGCGGGGGGAAATGGGACAACTGTAATAGCATAATCAATAAAATATTTTTTTAAAAAAGATTTCTGGGAGTTATATTAGAGCCCTTTTAAAAAAAATCCCCACCAAATGCTCTTTAAGGTACATATATTATTTTTATAGGGAAAAGTGTGATTGTGTGTTTGTGAAATCGGAAAATTTGATAGCAACCGTTCAGCTCCCCGGTCTACTCTTAGATTGTGATAGGTCCAATAAGCCCTTGAACATGATAGAAAAGTTCCTGGGAACCTGTGCCTCCAGAACTCACCACCCCAGGACCCAAAGCAACCACACTAGTAAAACACAGCCCCCAGGCCCCTGGAGTCCTTAGTTTAAGGGCCAGTGTTATCCTATCCTGAAATGCCTGCACTTGCCTAACTCCTAAGAAGACCCCAAACACCATCTGGAAGATCAGATTAGATTACTATGGTTCTCAGTTGCCACTTTAATCACGTTTTGTGCCACACAGTGATGGGAGGTGAACGACGGTGATGTTCAGGCAAATTCACCTGCCCAGAGGTGAAGAGCCTGGTCTGCCAAGAACAGAAACACGCTCTCCTTCCCAAGGGAACCCCCCATTCCTGAGCTGGTAGGACAGGGTTTCAGAAAGAGCGAGCACAAAGGACAGGGCAAACGAGTGAAGGGAGCCAGGTAGATATCTGAATTCTTCCCATGTGAACGGGAACTAGACGTGTGGTTTCTCTCCTGAGGCAACACCCCAGTCCCATGCACTTTGGCTTGAAGTCAAACTGCCTCCCACAGAGATGGGCAGCCAACCTTCACTCCGTAACACTACTTCCAGCGGTGCGCCCAGGAGCCCAGACGCCCAGGCAGCTGTGGCCAGCACACGGTAGATGCAGCCTGCAGGCCAGACCCCTCCAGGGCCTTTCTCTTCACCTGGCCCTTTAACTGCCAGTGTGTCTTCCTGACCACAGAACAGCAGCCAGTTTGTGTGTGGCTGCGTGGTGCTGAAGGGGCCAGAATAAGCAACAAAGCAAATCAGATGTGGGTTCTGGAGCTGAGTCAACATGGTGGCAGGACCAGTCACAGTCTATGGAAGGACCTATATGGCCCTGTGTCCTCTATTAATTCTTCTCCGGGCGGTTTCTGTTTAGGACAGCTTTAGGGGCAAATTCGAGCTTGTCCTTAAGGCTCACCACCTGGGTGTGGTCCTTGCCTAGCAGCTCATCCAGTTTGCGCTCCTCCCGACGCTCTGAGATGCTCTTCTCCTCCTCCACAGGCTGGGGATCCTTTCCCCTGATGAACCATTCCAGGTGGTAGCCCACAGCCCCGACCACGAAGGCCACAGGAAATGTGACATAGGGAGCATAAGTACGCACCACGGTCCAAAGCACAGGCCACATGACATCTGCAGAAGAGCACAAGGCAGCATTAGGAAGGCACCAGCACCCGCTCCCCACCACATGGACCACCTACCAGGGTTCCCCACTTACCAGGCAGCCTGGCACAATTTACTGAGCACACACCCTATACAGAGTAATGCAAGAGTTGGATCCCTAAAACAATCTAGAAAATTTCAAAAGATTCAACTGTTAGAGAAGACTCTCCATTTTACTCGTATGTACTAAACTTTTGGACAATTATGCAACCATGCATGGCAGAGTTCCCACGAGGGGACCTCTGGGCCTTACCTAATAGAGCTTCAAGACTATTCTTAACCCCAGGCTCCCCCCCCCACCCCCAGCCACAGTTTGCCAACTTTTCAAGAATGGGAAAGAAGTCTATCTCTCACGTTCACCTGCTGAGGTGGATGGCATTATCAGAGGACTAAGTAACTTGCCCAAGTCTCAACTAAAAGACCATCCCGTTTGTGCTCCTGTAGATATTTCTGCAATGTGGCTACCTCTGGTCTAAAGTGAACAATCAAAACCTCACCAAGGTTAGGATGACTCTCTCCCTTACCCTCTTTGGGTCTAATTCTCTTTGGAGGAATGCCAGCATTCTGTGGACCTAAGCCTATAATGGGCCATCAGCAGGGAAAAAACTGCAGCAGCTCCAAGATTCCCCTCCGGGTCCTCTGTCTCGGCACCAAGCACTTGGCCAGACAATTCACACCTGTCACCAGCTGATCCTCACAACACCTCTATGAGGTGTGAGCCAGACTTCTGTCTAAGGCCACAAAGGCTCTGGGACATGATGGGAATGTGCCCCCAAATCACTAGAAATGACACAGCCACTGATTTTGAACCCAGGCCCTCCAATTTCAAATCCTGTGCTCTTTCTAGTGGAGAGAACACACTGCCCAAAGGTGTATGGTTTCTGTGCAAATCCTGAATTTGGGGAGAGCTTCTATGGTTTTTTTCCTATTAGCTTGGCATTTCACTGCTTAGGAGAGCTCCCTTTTCTGCAAACTCGAAGGTTATACTGAGAGACTTGTGCAATTATAGAATTTAGAATTTGTTAAAAGAGGCACCACTGAAGAATCTCAAACCTAATACTTCATCCTCTTCTCCACCTTTTGAGCAAGTTCTAAGCAAACACTTTCCCTAAACAGCAACTCTCCATTCAGATTTCCAATTTTCCTTAAAACCCTATCAAGCCCACAACTATTACCTGTCATAGGTAGCCCAACCAAGGTCTCTCTGTCCTCCTATTCACATTCTAGTCAATTACAAATAAATCAATAAATTCATTTATTTAACACTTACAACCATTCCCTCTGTGTCACGCAACGTGCTGGCCCGCCCTACTTGCCTGCATTCCTTAAAACACGTTAAGCTCCAAGAGGGCAAGAACAATGGATGGCCCATTGTGCCCCATCCATTCCCCCATCCCTCCCACCTGGCCTGGCATAAAATGCTTCAATAAATGTGTTGAATGAAAGAACGACAGCTCAAGCAACACACTAATGTAAAACCACAGCAGTCATCCACCCACCCGCCTTCAAAAGGTAGCAGGGACACAGCAGGGGCCTTTGCTGATTACAAGAAGCTAGATGCTCTAACAAGTCATCTCCAGGGTAGTGACATTAAAAAGGCAAAAGTGTCCCGTAAATACTGTGACATCTATTTCCAGCCGAGCTTGAAGGGAGCCTGAGCGTCCGGTAAAGGTCAACTGGGCTGCCGGCAAACCTGCCCTTGTTCCGGGGTCCCGGAGGCCCAATGAGACTCAACTCCGCAGTCCGAGATTTGAGAATTAACCACAAAGGCAGAGGTGACCTAAGAGGGCGGAAAATTAATCCTGATGGTCACTCGAGCCCGGTCCAGGGACGCGAGCGCAAGTGAGGTCAGGGTCCAAGTGTCTATTCGTCTCCCTCCGCTGGGCTCCTTGTTCCCTACCCCTATCCCACCGCGATCATGGCCTTGTCAGCAGCGTCCTTCCTCACCCCCGTGCCTGAGGTCGAGAAGGCCTGGCCGCAGAGGGCCGGCTGGGTGGCCAGACTCGACCCCCGAGTCTCAGGAAGAGTGGGAGCTGTCAGGCCTGTAACTAGAGGTCAAAGCCAGCAGCCATCGCCAGGACATTGGGCGGCCGCGCCACTGCAGCAGCCCCGGAGAAGGGAACTGTGGTTGAGACCGCGTGCTCACCTGAGCCGCAGCCGCACCCTTCCCGCCGGCCCCACCCGCTGTCCGCTCGCCAGGAACACCTTTGTGGCCCTTCCCAGCGGCCCACGGGGCCTCGTCCGGGACCCCGCCCACCGAACGCAGGCTCCGTCCGAGCGCAGGGATTGGCTGAACTCCAGTCGGAGGACTGGAGCAAGCTAGGTGTCCACAACAGACTCCCACTGCTTCTGAGTTGGACACACGCCCCCTGGGGGTTAGGAGGCTTACCAAATGACGTAATCACGTGCTTTTCCAGTGGCGAAAGTGAAAGGTCATCCATTCATTTATTCAATTGTGGTTTACTAGGCTTCTTCTAAGACCTAGGTCTGAGCACACACACAAAAACGCATGATCTCTGACCTCAAGGAGCTCTTGGTAGCAGAATATAGTCTAGTGCTTAAAAACTCTTCGGATCTGGGCTAGCTTTCTGTGACCTTGGGAACAGTATTAATCTGTTTTAGTTTCCTTTCCCTCTTATATGTAAAGGTAATAACACCTATTTCACAGGATGTTGTGAGAGTTAGATAAGAGCAATGTATGTAAAGTGCTATACCAGGTACAGAGCAAGCAGAGACATAAATGGTACTATTGTTAGTCTACAAATAATAGAAATAGTACAGTGAAACCTAAGTTTTACCTGACTCTTCGGGTACAGGTAAGTATTCACTCCTTCTGTGTCCCCATGGCTCCCTGTTCAGACGTCTATTTCATTGCATATAGAAAAACAACAACAACAACAACAACAAACAAACGCCAAAGCTTAGGCTCCATAATGCTCACACCTAGCCCTGCCTTTCCACTCTTATTCCATTAGTCTAAACCAGGAATATTTATCTATCATTAGTAACACACACTAAATCCCCCTATTCCTCCATGCAGATCAAATTGTTCACACCTCTGTAACTTTATTTATGCTTTTTCATCTACCTGGAGTGCCCTTCTCACCCTTCTTTACCAAGTATCTCTGGCTCATTTTTCAAGCTTTAGGAATACCACTGTAGAAGTCTCCTGAACCGCATTATTACCCTTCCTCTGTCATCTCAAAGAGCTCAATGCTAAGCTCTGGCAGTGGAAATGGAGAGAAAGGAACAGCCAAAGAAATATGCAGGAAACTGTCATTAGCAGAACTTGTTCACTAATTGAATAGGTAGAGAGGAGAAGGGAACAGAATTACCTAGAATAACCAGCATTCGGTCAGCCAATTAACATGTGTTAGGCATCACAGGGATGCAAAAAATGAATGGGACCACCCCTGCCCTCAATTCTATGACTGATGGGCAAACAGACTGGTCGTCAAAATGTCAATACAGTGTGAGAAATGTGTCAACAGAAGTATGCACAAGTGGCATAGAGGAGGAGTCCAGAAAGGATTAGGGAAGGCTCCACAGAGGAACCTGCCCTTGAGCTGAGTCCCTAGTGATGGTTAGTAGTCCCATCAGGCAGAAATGAGTGGGTCTCAAGACTTAGGAATCAGATAGACATGGGTTCAAATCCTGGCTCTGCTACCTGAGAATCTCAGACAAGCTATTTATGTTTTTAAAAAGACAATCATAGCCCTGGATGGTATGGCTCAGTGAATTGAGCGCCGGCCTACCAACCAAAGGGTCACCGGTTGGATTCCCAGTCAGGGCACATGCCTGGGCTACAAGCCAGGTCCCCAGTTGAGGGAGGCAGCCACACATTGATGTTTCTCTCCCTCTCTCCCTTTCTTCCTCTCTCTCTAAAAATAAATAAATAAATCTTTTAAAAATAAGACAATAATAGCACCCACTCTCTGGGATTGTTCTGAGTACTAAATCACCTAATGTGTATAAAGTGCTTGGTATGGTACTCAGCATCTCCTAAGTGCTCAGCAAATAGTCACTGGTATGTCCAGTATACTCCAAATTTACTTCTCCTTCTGTAATATCCTATGTCCATTTATGGCTTTACTTAGTGACTAAGCCAAAAACCTAAGTGACATCTTCAAGGTCTCTTCATCTTTGCATCATTCCCAAGATCCACTTAATGCATAGCACCTATGCCTCCTGAATGTCTCTCAAATTAATCATTATCTCTTATCTGCACCACCTTAGCAACTCCCTCAGTGGTCTCCCTGCCTTCCATTTCCCCTTTTAGTAAATTTCCATCGTGTTGGCCAAAGGGCCTTTCAAAAACTTAAAATTTAAATGACATCTCCAGCTTAACCCTCTTCCCAACCATGGGTCCCTTTCAGTCACATCTCCTCCTCTGTTCTCTTCAGTCTCTGCTCTCCCGTCATTTGCCCAAGCTGGTCCTTTTGCCTTCAATAAATGTCCTCCCTTCTCTTTCTTCATTACAAAACTCTAAGCCATCCTGCAAGACTCGGTTCAAAAGGCCCCTCTTACAGAAAGTTTTCCCAGACTTCTTGGATGCTCCCCAGTCTCTTCAGCCCCTCAGAGAGAGCAGGCCTCCCTTTAGACTGTACCTTTCTGCTTATGTGCCTGGCTACGGCCAGACTAGGAGGAACTAGGGAATGGATCTAATCCTTCACATTTCTAGCACAACTACCCAGGCCATGGTACCCAAAGGAGACTACCCCCCATCAGCCCCACG
>PVJI01006600.1:0-84970 GCA_004026765.1 Micronycteris hirsuta | reverse complement strand
CAGAAGCAGGTAAAGGTGGATCCTTGAGACATTTGCTGATCTATCCCTGGGCCCCTGTGCTGATAAAAACTGGCCTTAAAGCACAGCTGGACCCGTTCCATGCACAGTCAAGCCTGGAGGGGACAGCCAGACTGTGGATCACCTGTAGCTTCAAACAGGCTGCTGAGGGCTACACAGGGACAGCATCTGACATTGGCTTACCCCAGATTCAGACAACATCAGAGCTGTAGCCAAAGGGAGAACCCAGCAGGCAGGCACTAAACTCTGCTGAGACAAGATCCACTTTGTTCTTTTCATTATTTTTCCTTTTCATAGCCTTTTAATATTTTTCTTTTTCTCCATTTTTCTTTCATATCTCCTATTTTACTCTTTCTTTTTCTTATTCTATTTTTCCTTCTTTCCTTTTCTTATTTTTATTCTTTCTCTTACGATGATTTTTTTTTTTTTTTTTGCCATTTTCCTCTTTCTATTCCATACTTTTATTGTTTCTTTTCTGTCTCTCCTCTCATAACCATTTTTCTTTCCTTTGGTCTTCTTGTGTTCTTTTTAAAATTTTACTATTCTATTTTTCTTTTCTTATTCTTTGCTCTTTTGTCATTGATTTTGCTGGGGGGATTGTTTGTGTGTGTGTGTGTGTGTTGTTGTTTTTTTTTCTGTCAACACCTGTAGAACAGTGTACAAGCTGTCATTGGGATTGAGCCTCTCAGTCAGCCAGCTGGAGGGGAGATTCCACCAACAAAATGGCCAACAACAATCAAGACCTAAATATAATAGGAGAGCCCACATAACTGACACAAGGGACATTCCTAGAGCATCCAGCTCAGGCGATCAAGGTGACTGCATCAACTGGGCCCCATAGGACTCTTATCACATTAGGCCACCCCACAAAGACAGAGTCAAAGTATATTTATCTAATACTTAGAAAGAAAAGACACAGTTAAAATGGGGAGGCAAAGAAACAACCCCCCAACAACAACAAAAAAAGGAATACCCAGAAAAGAATTGATGGAAGCAATTTATGAGACATAGAGTTCAAATAAATGGTTATAAGAATGCTCAAGGAACTTAGTGGAAACTATGTCAGCATGACAAAGGACATAGAAAGTATGAGTAAGAACCAGTGGGAAGTAAGAATGTAGTATCTGAAATGAAGACTACATTGGAAGGAATTCAGAACAGGCTTGATGAAGCAGAGGATTGAATCAGTGATTTGGAAGACAAGGTAGAAAAAAATGTTCTCTGTATGAGATTTTTTTTTTCCTGTTCTGCTTCTTTGTTTATTTTGTTTTTAAAAATTCACTTGTTGATAGATGTGTTTATTGCCACCTTATTGCTCATTTTTTTAAAATCTTTTTTTTTCTTCTTTTTTTTGAAGACACTTTAACATTTCATATAATTCTGGTTTGGTAGTGATGAACTCATTTAGCTTTTGCATATCTGGGAAACGGTTTATGTGTCCTTCAATTCTAAATGAGAGTTCTGCTGAGTAATCTTGGTTGTAAGTCCTTTCTTTTCATCACTTTGAATATTTCTTGCCGATCTCTTCTGGCCTGAAAAGTTTCTGTTGAGAAATCAGTTGACAGTCTTATGGGAGCTCCCTTGAAGGTAAGTAACTGCTTTTCTCTTGTCACTTTTAAGATTCTCTCTTTGTCTTTAACCTTTTGCATTTTACTTATGATGTGTCTTGGTGTGGTCCTCTTTGGGTTCATCTTGTTTAGGTTTCTCTGTGTTTCCTGGATTTGTATGTCTATTTCCTTCACCAGGTTGAGGAAGTTTTCTATCATTTTTTAAAAAGTTTTCATGTTCTTTCTCTCTTCTCTGGGTCTGGGGCCACTTAGCAAGAGGTATGGGGCATGCCAACATCAGATGTTGCTTGTCTGAGAGATTTTAGGGAAGTCTGAAGCATGAGCCAAGGCTGGTTATTTGTATAGAAAAGCCACTGGAAACAGCTTGGGTGGGCCTGAAAGTTGTTTGAGTGGGGTCTCAGAGAATCACAGGTTGGGGTGAAGAGTTATCACTCCAGGTAGATGAAGACTAAGACATGGCACCTGCATGCCATCTCTGTGGGAGAAGGGCTCAGAAAAGGAATAATGGCCTCTTCCAGGACTTCTGAGAGAAAGGTGCCCTGCCAGCTCTCACCCTGATGCCAGACACTTCAGTTCCTCTCTGTATATCCCTGGGTCTTTTGAGCTGCTACCTCAGCTCTGGAATTTAGAGGGAGTAATCAAGTCAGTCTGTGCTCAGGCCCTTTGAGAGAAACTGCCTGGGACTCCAGAAACCCTCTACTTCACTGAGCCACAATCTCCTCTGGTTTTTACAACCACAAGTTAGGGGGCCATCTCTTCCCAACACTGGAACCCTAGGCTAGGTTAGGGGACCTGGTGTGGGTCTGGACCCCTCACTTTTCAGGGGAGACCTCCACAGTTGAGATATTTTTCCCAATTTTTATGCACCATATGAAGGTGTGAGACCAACCTGTTTAATGTCTCTACCCCTCTTACCAGTCTTATGTGGCTTCTTCTTTATATCCTTAGTTGTATGACTTCCATTCAGCTAGATTTCAGGTGGTTCTGAATGATGGATGTTCCATAGTTTAGTTGTATTTTTTAAAGTTTTATTTTATTACAAATTTTTTATTGTTATTATATTACAGTTGTCCCAATTCTCTCCTGACACACACTTTGCTTCCTCTGTCCAGCCCAATCCCCACTCCTGAAGTCAATCCCCACACTGTAGTCCATGTCCATGGGTCATTTATACATGTTCTTTGATCATCCCTTCCCCTTCTTTTTATCATTATGCCCCTCCCCCATCCCTCTGTTCACTGTCAGCCCGTCCCATGTTTCCATGCCTCTGGTTCTATTTTGCTCATTAGTTTATTTTGCTCATTAGATTCTTCTTATAGGTAAGATCATATGGTATTTGTCTTGTACTGACTGGCTTATTTCACTTTGCATAATATTCTCCAGTTCCATCCATGCTGTCGCAAAAGGTTGGAGTTCTTTCTTTCTGCTGTGTAGTATTCCATTGTATAAATGTACCACAGTTTTTTAATCCACTCATTTATTGATAAACAGGTTGTTTCCAGCACTTGGCTATTGTTAAATAGTGCTGCTATGAACATAGGGGTGCTTAAGTTCTTTTGAATTGGTGTTTCAGGATTCTTAGAGTGTAATCCCAGCAGGGAATCACTGGGTCAAAAGGCAGTTCCATTTTTAATTTTTTGAGGAAATTCCATACTGTTTTCCACAGTGGCTGTACCAGTCTGCATTCCCACCAACAGTGTACTAGGGTTCCCTTTTCTCCACATCTATGCAAGGCCATATTAGTTGTATTTTTGAAGTAGTTGTGAATGGATGTGAGTACTGCATTTATCTATGACACCATCTTGACTGGGGTCTTGGCTTCAATTATTTATTTTTAGAATGGGCTTTCCTATCAATTTTAAATGATAAATTATTTGGTCACATTACTCAAGAGAAAAATATTTTAAAATACTCACATATATTATTATTTTTTCTTATTGTCCTTAATATACAGGGGTAGGAAAGTAAGCTTACAGTTGTAAGAAACAGTTTATTCTTGTATTATTACTTATTAATTATTGCATTATTCATTATTATTAACCTACTTTTGCCCACCCCTGTATATATCCATGCAACAAATTAGTACTTGTGCTAACTCCTTTCTGTGTTTCTTTTTACGTCTAATTCTGCCAAACTGCAAGTGTCAAAGTACCAATTGGGCTTCACATGGTTGACACGTAGGTTTAGTAGAATTAAGTAGGATAAAAGAGATTTCCATGAAAAAGTGTGAACATAGAAGAAAACTTGCTGTTGCTTTTCATGAAAGAAAGATTCTGTAAGTAATGGGAAAAATGATTTTAGGGAAAGGATGTCAAGGTATGTTGAATTCAAGATTAAAAACAAATTAAGCAGAAATGAGTACATGGTCCAGGTGATGATAGGTCCTTAAATAGGCATTTAAAGTTTTTGTATGATCTACTATAGGAAGCGTATTTGATCAGTGTGTTTTAGGTCTCATAGAAGACTTTGCTTTCCTGTGTTTTGTCAATTTGTACGGGGGTCTCGATGTTTCTACTTTAAACACTCTCGGTACTTTAATGATCTGATGATGACTGTGGATATTCACACTATAAATAAAATTGTCATGTATATGTAAAATATTGATGCAGTTTTACAAATTTATAATGTTTATCGTTGTCCCAATTACTCTGTCCAAATTTGTGATGAAGACCATTTATTTATTTAGGCCTGTATTATTCATTTATGTTTCCCAAGTGTGTAGCCCAGTGTCTGTACATTATGTGGTTTTATTACTATATTATTCAAGGAAGAAAGCAACAAATCATTACTGTCAGAGAGGCATGGTGTTTGTACCAGGTTTTTCATTTTTGTAAGTATGTGACAATATGTTTGTATTATTGAGGTGAATATTTTTGTATTTTTCATACAAGATATGTATATATATTTTTGCCTATGAGATAAATATACCTATTTGAAGACTGAAATTGAGAGTTACCTTGCAATCCTAAAACTGTGAGAATTTAGAAGTGTTTGCCCTGTGAGAAAATACTACTCTCCACAAAACTTTCCTCCATCCTTTTGGGATTATTGATTTCCTTTGCATTTGTGAAGGTACTTTATTTTGTCTTCAAATCCCATCTATATTTTTACCCTTCTAGTTAAACTTTATTTCATTTTACATGGTGCTGAAAAATTTTCTTCTTCTTAAGAATATAATAAAATATAAACACATTAAAGAAACATCCATCTAACCCATGGCTCCTCACTTCCAGTACCACTATTGCCTATTGCTAATTGAACATTACAATACATACTAATACATGTATAAGGTAATTGATAAATTCTTTTTATATCCTCACTATTTTTTCAAATTGATCAATCTTTGTACCTTAATTACCTCCTCCCTTCTCACTCTTATTTATAGCCTAAGTCACAGTTTTCCAAAACATAAGTAACAATTCATTAAGGCACAGACTTACTTGGACTCACTCCCTCTAAGTATCCATTTTTGTAGCTCTCAAACAAGTAAAAGTTTGTAGAATCCCCCTCAAGATATGAATACTTGGTAAAGACACCTGTTTTGTTTGTTGTGTGTGTATATTCATGCACAGAAAAAATACTACTGCTTCTTTTCTTTATGTGTTCTTGAGTGACTTACCAGCAGAAGAATTATTGGTTCCCATGGTTATTTCTGGGTATAGCCACATTCATTGATGGTTTGTACTGCCTGTCTCTTTGAACAAAGATTTTCATTTGAGACCTCACATGATAACTATAAATACCCTCCCTTTTTGTCTCTGAATTGATTGAATTCTAGATGTGGCTGCTTAGCAGCGAGGCTCTTTCAGTTCCATAGACAACGGCAACTGGTTCAAGTTCCTCCTCATTGTGATGCCACCATCTCCATCAATCTTTAATTCTAACTACTTTGTACTATGAATAAATTTGACTATATTCCTCATCCCCATCCTATGTGCTCCCTATACATAGTATAAACACTTTAGTTTCAGTAATTTTGGTTAAACTGCTGCCTTGATCCCAGATTATTTCCTCAACAATGAACCATACTGCGGAACACTTAAAGAACATCAAGTTCCAGAAAAAGGTTTAACCTGGTTTAAAATATTTATCAGGAATCCAGACATCAGTAATCATCAGTAACTTTCTTTATAAGGTCAATGAAACAGCACAGAGACATTTCATATCTGGACATAAATGTGATTCATTTGTCAGGCAAACCATTGTCAGTAAGAAAAGGAAAATGAAATTTAGAAGAAGAGAAAGGTGAGTGAAAAATAAAGCAGAAATAAATTTAATAGGTAAACTGACTAACTGGCAGTTTAAAACTGCCAATATAGGCAGACCCGTATTTAGCAAGTTGGCTGGGATAAACCAAGGAAGCAAGTTTAGTTATTTATTATCCTTGAGAATTTACCTGTGAGAAAAAGAGGTTGGTAATGTCTGCTAGCTGGACACCCACCAGTGTCTCTATTTCCTCTCCAGTTTAGTGGGTCCATTCCAGATCTGCACTTTTTCCCTCATTGGAATTTTTCACTTTCTCGCTGGCTTTCATCACAACTAGTTTCTAAAAGATTTACTTTGAGCTATCATTGTGTTCATCTCTCAATTCATTTTCTAGGGCTGCTATAACAAAGCATCACAAAATGAGCGATTTAACAGAGATTTATTGCCTGACAATTCTAGAGGACAGAATTCCAAAATCAGTGTCCATAATGCCTTACTTTCTCTGAAGATTACGGAGGGTATTTATTGTAGGGTTCTCCTCTGGCTTCCTGTAGCTCCTGGCCCTGTGCAGTGTAATTCAGTTTTCACATGATTCTCTTGCCCTGCCCAAATTTGCCTCTAATAGGGCACCAGTCATATTGAATTCAGGGCCCACCCTATTTTGGTATTACCTAATCCTAACTAATTATCTCTGCAATAACCTTATTCTCAAATAAGAACATTTTCTGAGGTACTTGGAGGTATACATAACATATGAGTTTTAGGGACACAGTTAAAACCATGACAATTTATTTGGTTTAATTTAATGGTTGGGTAGCAACATTTAATTACCTTGTTATTAGATAGGGGAGGAGAGATAAATTTAAGAAAATATTGATATTTATTACAAAAAATTTCAGGTCCTAGAAGTTTTCTATATGCTCTAGCTTTAAAATATAAAAGGATTTGTTTGTTCAACTTTAGTTAACTAAGTGGCTTTCTTTTCATTATGATAATTCTTTACTTATTTTATCTTTTTTCATGTTTTAGCTTGTTTTAAAAGATGGTATATATATTTTATGTTAGATTTATGCATAAGAATTTCATTTTGAGGTGCTAATATAAGTGGTATTTTTTTAATTTCAAATTCCTGTTGTTTAGAGTGACTGGCTTTTGTATATTAACCTTTTATATTTCAACCTCGCCATAATCACTGATTTGTTTCAGGACAAATAACTGTTCTTGCCATTTATTCCACATTTTGTTCAGTAACACATTATTCTGCCCTCCCCCCATTCTTATGTAATCTTCCTCTACGGCCCATTAATTCAAACACTATTTGCCCAACTCCTCAACCTAAAAGAAATTGGTTCTTTCACTACTATAACACACTGCTAAAGTTTCTGGGAAAAATATCAGTCTATGTTTAGGAGAATGCTTAAAAAGAAGAAACAATCATAATTAGAATGAGATATCCTGACACTCTGGCCTGAAGGTTGAAATTATGAATGGATATTTATTTCAAACACTATTATACTTTAAAGTTTATCCTTTGTCCATAAGTTTCTTAACTTTCTGAATTTCTATTTTCTTCATTAATGCACAGAGCACTAGGCTGAAATTCTATGCTGTTTTTGTTTTTGCAGCTGACTTTTAATCCTGATAGTTTAAGTGGTTAAACCAGGAATCCTTCATTGGCCTTGTTTAATACAGGAGTTGGTATTTGCATTAAACCTTGCAATCAGGTTGCAGATAGGAGAAAAGGCTTGTTTTGAGCTAAACACTCTCTTCGTCTTTAAGATGACAGGAGCAGACTTCCGCCAAGATGGAGGTGTAGGTGGACACACTACGCTGCAGCTCACAACCAAAGAGTTTAGACAATGAGTTCAATAGCAAAAAATAAACAATCAGAACGGACAGAATTGAACTGAGGGGAAGTCTGACACCCAGGAAGTTGGAGAGGATGTACATCTAGGCCGGTAAGCGGGGCAGAACCGGGCGGAGCAGCGGAGCGAGAGGCAGTTTGCCTGGAGGGACTCATGCCGTGAGCGCCTAGTCAAAGCGCAGCCCCGAGAAACAAGTGAAGCCCGCAGCTGGCGTAACCAGAGAGGCCGGTGGAAACCAGCAGGGCTGAGACTGGTGGAAAAGGCAGTAAGGAACTAGGGAGTAGAGGGTGATAGGTAGCGGAGGTGAACAGAGCAGGTACCATTGCTCCCTCTCAGGCCCTGCTCCCAGAGGAAACGTCACAACAAAACGACCTAGGTTACTGGGCACCAACGAACACCTAAGACACTGACCCATTAAAGTAATAGGTGCGCTGAGATAAAAAGAATGAAAATGGCCAAAATGAAAGATCAGAACAAATTACAACTAACGGATGAAGACATAGCCAACCTATCAGATGCTCAGTTTAAAACACTGGTAATCAGAATGCTCACAAAATTGGAAGGAAGGTGGATGCAAATAAATGAACAAATGGAGAATACGCTAAAGATAATGAGGGAAGATATACAGGGAACCAATAGGGAAAAGAAGGAAGTGGGGACTCAAACCAATAGGGTGGACCAGAAGGAAGAAACAAGAATTCAAAAAAATGAGGAGGGACTCAGGAACCTCAGAGACATTTGTAAACGACCCAACATCTGGATCATAGGGCTGCCAGAAGGAGAAGAGGAACACCAAGAAATTGAACATATATTTGAACAGATAATGAACAAGAATTTCCCAAATCTGGCAAAGGAAATAGACTTCCAGGAAGTCCACGAAGCTCAGAGAAACCCAAAGAAGTGGGACCCAAAGAGGAACACACCAAGGCACATCATAATAACATTACCCAAGATTAAAAATAAGGCGAGAGTCCTACAAGCAGCAAGAGAAAAGGAGACAGTTACCTACAAAGGAATTCCCATAAGACTGTCAGTGGATTTCTCAAAGGAGACCTTCTAAGCAAGAAGGGACTGGAGAGAAATATTTCAAATCATGAAAAGCAAGAACCTACAACCAAGAATACTCTATCCAGTAAAACTTTCATTTAGAATGGAAGGGCAGATAAAGTACTTCTCAGATAAGGTCAGGTTCAAGGAGTTCATCATCACCAAGCCTTTACTATATGAAATGTTGAAGGGATTTATATAAGGACTCATGAGAGAAGGCACTGAGGCCAGAACAGTTACCAGGGAACATGGATCTCACTGAGATAAGAAAAGCAAAACCAGCCAAAATAAGGAAGAGTGTTCTTCAGGTCAGTCACAGCCAAGACGCTTATGAGGCAAGCAAGCAAAATATAACCAGAGAGCCCGGTTGGTGTAGCTCAGTGGATTGAGCACGGGCTGGGAACCAGAGGGTCCCAGTTCGATTCCCAGTTGGGGCACATGCCTGGGTTGCGGGCCAGGTCTCCAGTGAGGACCATGTGAGAGGCAACCATACATTGCTCTTTCTCCCTCCCTTCTCCTCTCTCTGAAAATAAATAAATAAATAAAATCTTTAAAAAATATATATATAACCAGAGAAATAAAATATAACCAGAGACATTGAAATTTAGAACAATCTGACAGTAACCAGAGGGGAGGTGGAAGGGGATAATGGGGACAAGGGTATTCAGGAACTGCTATAAAGGACACAGGAACAAAACCAAGGGGGAGGGTGGAAGCAAGGGAGGGAGGTGGGTTTGCCTGGGTTTGGGGGTGGGGGGTAAATGCAGACAACTGTAATTGAACAACAATAAAATAATAAAAAAAACTAAAAAAAAAAAAAAAGGTGACAGGAGCACCAGGTTTACTTGGGTACTTTGTGAGTCCTAAAGTATGGAACTGTATTTCACAAAATGCCAAGGACACAAAAATAACCCAAGATAACTAGATGAAACCTTTGAAGACAAGCATCTCTGAACCGTGAGTAAAATCCTAATATCCTAATGTAGTCTTTATGTCTCTGTTGAACTATATCTGCTCTATACTTGTTTAGAGTGTTGATGATTGTGATGTAAAGGGATCGTTAATGAAAAATATTGCACTGTTGAGAATTGACTTAACCCATATAAATCTTTGACAGAATTTATTCCTTAGACTTCAGTTTAGGATCAAGTAATAAGAAGAAAATAGATGCCCAAAAAAACCTACAAAACCCTTTGAGCTAGAGTACATTTGTCCTCAGTACATTATTGTATTTGATGATGTTAGAGACCAAACCTCCTGTAAGAATATAACAACATTCTTACTGTAATAATGCCACTGATAGTAGAATAGCTTCAAATTACACTGTCAGACTTTCTGTGCATCTTGTATAAATACTTCTTACAGTGTCTTCAAATTCATGAATATTTGTATCCTAATAACCACCTCTCCCTCACTCGCATTCATGGCCTAAATCAGTGTTTTCCCGAGTGCAACAATCTATTAAAAATACATTTTAGTGGATCTCAATGAAATAAAATAGAACAGAATAGGATATATTAAAGGGAGTGGATTCTCAACAAGATATGAACGCTTAGCAAGAAAAAAATCCTGTTCTGTGTGTGTGTTCATGCACAAACACAGGGTGCTTCTCTGCATTACAGCTAACCTCGAATGACTTATTAGCAGAAAAATTAGTGGTTTTCATGATTCTTTCTAACTGTGGACCTCCTTATAGTTTGTACCACCCACCTTTATGACCAAGGATTTTAATTTGATACCTTGTATGGCAAAGGGAAATACATTCCCTTTCCTTTTGTCTCTAATTTAATGGAGTTTTAGATTTAGCTAGTTAGCAAAAAGACTTTCTCAGTTCTACAGACTATGCTGCTGGTTGAAGTTCCTCCCCACTGTGGCTACACCACCTCCATCCAAGCTTACTTCTAATTTCTATTTAACATATGAATAAATCCAACTGGCTTCCCTACCCTCACCCTGTGTGCTCCCTATACACAGTTTAAACATTTCAGTTTCAGCACTCACATCACCCTCCTGTTTCCAGATTATTTCCTTGACATTGAATCATGTTATAGAACACTTGAAGATCCAGACAAAAATTTGCCTCCACTATGAAAGCTTTCTTGAAAGAAACCAGACATCAATAATCATCTGTAACTCTTTCTTGAATATCAAAGAATATCTCAGAGACATTAAATATCTGCACTCAAACCTGCTTTATCTCTAAGGCAGAACAGTATTAAATTGTCAGCAAGAAAAGACAAATATAAAATTTAGAAGAATAGAGAAGTTAATAAAAAGTGGGAATAAATTTAATTGATAAACTGCCTAGCAGATAAAAATGCTAATCTGGGCAGTCTACATTTAGCAGGTGGCTGGGATAAACCAGGGAAATGAGCTTAGTTATCTGGTGGCCTTGAGATTTTTCACTGCGGGTTGGAGTGGAGGTTTCCTCTGCTATAGTTTGCCAGTTTGATCTGCCAGTGTCTTTCCATTACCCTTCCATTGTAGTAAGTACAGGCCTGTACATTTTTCATCATTGGATTTTTTCATTTTTCCCTCATAGAATTTTCTCATTTTTCTGTAGCTTTGGTTACAACTAGAGTCTAAAATTTTTTTTTCTGACCATGAGGGTTTTAATCTCTTTGTTTTAATTTAATGGTTTTATAGTAACATTCATTTACCTAGATATTAGGAGGGTAAGAGGAATAGATATATGACACTCCGATATGCATTATGGAAAAATTTGGCCCTATTCAATTTCCTATATGCTCTAACCTTAATTAGAAGAGTATGCTAAGCATTAATTTGACTAACTTATTTAGCTATGTGGTTTTTTTTTTCATAATAGATTGTTTACTACATCTTGTTTACAAGTCTTTACTCAGGTATAAAAGATGTATTAGTTACTGTATGGGTTTTGTCTTGGTGACCAACAGGTACTTGAAAACTTTATTAATTTAAGACTATGTTTTTCATTGATTTGTTGAGTCTCTAAAGTTTAAGTTGTTTATTTATTTGGGACAATCACAGAAATTGTGTAATATACATTTTGGTTTATTAACTTTGGGCCAGAGTAAGACCCTTATATGTAGAGGTAAAATCTTGTGTCTTCGATTGTTCCTGATGAATAACTACATTTTGCTATAAGTAAAATATCAGCAATTGAGGGGGTTACTTAAGTACTTAAAAAGACCACCTGTCAATATACAAAACACATTTTCATATGGTAAACACAGGAAGTCTATTTGATTAGTTAAGGTGTATATTGATGGAGGTTTCCATTGAGGAGATAAAAATGTTTGCTTATAGTTACAGTAAGAACCAATAATGTATATTCAGTTGGTCTAATATGGAGGGAAAAAGTAATCTGGAAGAAGTTAAACAAATCACGCAATGGTCTTGCATGGTTTCCTGAGAAAATAGTTGGGCTCTGATTTCTATAGTTAGTCTCTTGTTGCTTTGTTTTCTTATATTTTGGGGGGTTTATTTGATGATCTGGAAAATATTAGCCATTAGATATTTTTGGGGGTCTACTCAAAGAATGTAGAGGTTTCTAGGTTAATAATATTTTAGAAGGTTTGGATGCCAGATAAATTAAACAGATGAAATAAAATGGCAAACATTGCTGTTATTAGAGAAAGGCAAATTAGGAAATTGAAATAGTTAACAGAATTGAAAGGGGTCGGTCCAAAAGCATGAGAAGAAAATAAAAGAAGATAAGCTAGAAAAGAGAAGATATGTTAAATCCAATTCAAATGGATAGCCATTGTCCAGATGATGTATTTTTGCCCAAAGTTCTGGAGAGCAAGCAATCCATATCAGGTATCACTTTTTTTTTTATTTCTAGAGTTTTTGAATGAAACTGTTTACTTCTCAAAGTCATCTAGTCCTGGAAACATTCTAGTGGGCTTCTCATCAGGTCTCCAGTAGGACTGGTTGTTTAGTTTTATAATTAGAAGCACAGTCTCATGAAGAACAGTGAATTTATTAGTCTATGTCTGGAGTTTAAAACAGTATTCATTATTAAGAATATCTGGAATAGTAATTTTAGGCACAGTTCTAAGCTTGACATTTTTTGGTATCTTTTTCAGTATATTCATTCATAGTTACATATAATATAGAGTTTATCCATCTTTATATATCCCTTTTAGAGATGAAACATTGTCCCTTGGGTATATAACTATGACTGATAATACTCTAGTTTTCTGAGAGTATATGATAAGAATGTACGAGGGTGGGATATGTCATGGGAGAAATAAAACCAAGAATTTGAGTCCTTTGTAACAATTTTATATAGCAAGCATTTATGGAGATTTTGCAAGTGTTGATTGCTTTTTTCATTACAAATAATAATAGAACTTTAGACCAAGGGTAATTTAGGTCTTTCAAAAGGTGGGTAGTTTTGAATTTAAAATGCCACTTGCTCTTTTAAAAAATTCTGCCATATCTCTGGGGAATGATGTAGCCCTTGAAGTTTCTATTTAATGAGATTATTGTGCATGCTCTCTAAAGTATTTTGCCCACAAAATATTCTTTTTTCTCTCCTAAGAATATGAAAGATATTCTCTAGGTGTGAAAAACACAGTGTTAATTATTATAGCTGTAGTTATTTTTATACTTTGATCCTTTAACTTTTATAATAGTTAAAAGTGATTCATAGTCCACCATTATAGTATTAAAATATTCTGAATTTGACTACATATTTTCTGTTACTGGTGAGTATTATACTTTCATATGTTTTTGGTTGTTACTTAGATTACTTAGCATCCTTTTGTTTCAACTTGAAGAATTCCTTTTAGCATTATTTGTAAAGCAGTTTCAGTGGTGATAAACTCCCTCAGTTCTTGATTTTTAGGAATGTGGTTATCTCTCCTTCATTTCTGAAGGACAATTTTGCCAGGTATAGTATTCATGGTTGGCAGTTTTTTCTTTCAACACTTTTAATAAATCATTCCACTCCCTGGTGACCTGCAATATTTCTGCTGAGAAATCTGCAAATGACCTATGGGGGGTCGTTCCTTGTATGTGATGAGTCACTTCTTTCAAAATTCTCCCTTTGTTTCTGACTTTTGACAAGTTGATTATAATGTGTCTGAGGATAATGTTTGGGTTGATCTTGTTTGGGGTCCTTTGAAGTGTCATGAAAATCAATGTTTGTATCCCTTCCAAGATATGGGAAGCTTCAGTCATTATTTCTTTAAATAAACTTTCTGCTTCTATCTCTCTTTCTTCTCCTTCTGAGTCTCTCGTAGTGTATATTTTGTCCCAAAGGTCCTATACACTGCCTTCACTCTTTTTTGTTTTTTACTCTTTTTCATTTTTTTTCTTTTTGTTCCACTAACTGGCTGATTTTTTTTTTCATGATTAAGTTTGCTGCTTAAGCTCTCTATTGAATTTTTAGTTTTTTCATTGTATTCTTTAGCTCCAGGATTTCCATTTGGTTCTTTTTATGGTTTCTATTTCTTTTATTTTTTAAAAAGATTTTATTTATTTATTTATTTATTTAGAGAGAGAGAGAGAGGGGAAGGGAGGGAGAAACAGAGGGAGAGAGACATCAATTGGTTGCCTCTTGCACATCCTCAACTGGGGACCTAGCCTGCAACCCGGGCTTGTGCCCTGACTGGGAATCAAACCAGCAACCCTTTGGCTTGCAGGCTAACCTTCAATGTGTTGACCCACACCAATCAGGGTAATTTCTATTTCTTTATTAAACTTCTTATTTTGTTCATGTTTTGTTTTCTTGATGTCATTTAATTGTCTATTTTTTTGGTATCTCATTGAGCTTCTTTAATATGATTATTTTGAACTTATGCCAGGAAATTCTTAGATCTCTGTTTAATTGGGGTAAGTTACTAGAACTTTCTTAGTCTCCTTTAGTGGTGTTATGTTTGCCCGACTCTCATGGTCTATGTATACTTGTACTGGTGTCTGTGCATTTGAAATAATAAACATGTTCCAGCCCTAACAGACTGGTTTTGGCAGCTCTTAACCTTCAGCTGTCAGGTCCCTGGGCTGCTGGTATTGCCTCTAGAATCATAGTCAAGTGGGGTTTGAGATGTGTCATGTGGCTGCTGCTGAGTTTGCAGTGGGTTCCATTGTTGGGGGTCCTATTTCTAGAAAATTGGGCATGTATGGGACCTGCCTCATCCCTTGTTGAACAGTACTCCAGGATCTTAGTGGAGCTGGCACTGGGGCAGGGTCCATTTCATAGTCCACAGGTAGTTGTGTTTGCAATGGTGGTCCTGTTACCAGGTGTCAGATGGGTATAGCTTCTGCCTATCCCTGGAAGGCCTCTCACCATGTTACTGGATGGGTACTTGGGTGAGCAAAACTTTGCTCATACTGAGAGGGTGAAGAGGGCCTGCAGCTAGGTTACAGAGCACTTCACTATTCACAGACAAATAGAGGTTGTCAAGTATGCTACCAGGGACACTTATGTGTGTTGTCTCCCAATAGGTCCCTGGGTCAGCAAGGCTGCTCTTAGACCATAGTGGAGAGGAAGTACAGCTAAGAGGGGCTACATTTGAATTACAGGGCATCTTCAAGACCCCAAGTCAGACCTACCATGGTTGGTGGGTGTGCCTCTGGGAACATGGATGAGCACATATCCAAGTAGGTTTCTTGGCAGGCATACATGCTTCTGGGCCACAGCTGGGAGGGCTCAGAGCTGAGTAAGAGAGCCACTCAAAATCTTCAGTCTTGTGAAGGTTTGCAGGTCTGTCTCCAGGGGCATGGACAGGTATGTCTCTCAGTTGGTTCTTTGGGGAGGAAGAACCAGGTTATAGGGTTTCTTCCAGATCTACAGTTGAGCTGAGGTCTGCAGGCCATCCACTGAAGGCTTGGAAAGGCATGATTCCTGGAAGGTCTCTTGAAAGGCAATACTACTACCAGACCACAGCTAGGAGAGTTTGGAGACAGTTACAGGGCTGCTTCAAGATTCACAGTCAGAATAAGGTCTATAAGCTAGCTTCCGAAAACATAGACAGATCAACTCTGCTCTGGTCCCTTGGAGAATGCTGCTGGTGTTAGGACCAAGACCAAGCTAAGCTATAGTCCAGTCCACAGGGGACCAGGGCTATTTATGGGTTTGTAGTTGGGATCACTGTCCATGAGACTGCCACGTGCTCACAGAGAATGTTCTCAAAACATCGCTTCTTGGTCTTGGACTCCACTGGGGTTTTGCAAGTTCCTGTCTGGATTCTTTTACAGGAATAAAGGCACTATTGCTTGTAGATGGCTGACTAATTAATGAGGCTATGAGGGATATAAGCAGGGGGCCTCCTATTTTTACCCTCTTTACTGACCTATAATAACTTTTGAAAGATGGGAAGGATTTCAAAAAGATAACGAAAGTCATTCTAAGGGAACAAAATATTGTACAAAAGTTAGGATTAAGAAACATACTGCTCATGTAGTAACAGATTGAAGGGTTGTACAAATATATTGTCATATTTCCAGATAGGAGAGTTGAGTGGTACAAATGAAAGGAGGCAGAGGATTATTGAGGATGTTATTAAGTGTCATATTGACGAGATTTTATTCTTTTGGCCATAGGTCCGGTAGCCACAAGCTAGGTGATGTTCACAGAGTAGATACTAAGCTGAGGGTTTCTCCCCTTGAAGGCAAGATGACTAAGTCATAGATCTCTTCCTGGAAGAAAAATAGCACAAGACTTAGTGAAGTTTGCATTTCCCTCATTACTAATACTTTGCGCATCCTTTTATAAGTTCACTGGCCATTAGATGGCCTCGCTTCAGAAATGACTGTTCCAGTTCTTTTCCAGGCTTCTATTAAGCTGCTTGTCTTTTTCACATGGATTTGAAGATCTATCTGTCCTATCGGAAAGTTGTACTCCTATGTTTTCTTTCAACAGCTTTTTTGATTAACCATTGACACTTTGATATGAAATCAACCAGGGTGATGTAGAAATAAAGATGTATCCCAGCACAAGTTATTCAAAAGCACGTTGGGCTTCTCATGGAAGAGAAACTCTTCCATGAGGTAACTGCTGTCTCTTCCACAAACTAGACCTAGGCCAGAAGCGGGGTTGCTTTCTGCAGCCACCCCTTAGAGACTGCCTGATTGTAATCGATGTCATTCTGAATAAAGTAGCACTCCTCCCATGCCTCTGGCTGTGTGCTGCTTCCGGGAACAGGTTGCTGTTCTGACCTGGTCAGGCATGTGAAGTAATTTCCCATACCTGGTAGCACTAGGTACTAGTACCTGTGACTACCACACCTGTCCCTTCATTTATACTATATAATTCTTTGGCACCTGCCAGTGACACAAGGATTCATTTCATCTTGCAGCTGCCGAAGACATGCCTTGTATATAAATTTTCTTTAATGAACTCTATTAATTACCAGACTGGGGCAGCCAGCCTTCTTTCTTCGCTCTTTCCCTGACCTCCACGTATGGAGGTACATTTTCAGCTTAGCATTTTCCCTCTGGGTCTGAGTACACAAACACTTACCTATTTGATTTTATTTGTCAGTATCCCATTGTCTTAATTTCTATAGTTCCATACTAGGTCTGACTATCTGGTAATGCAAACCCTCGTGCTATGGTGTTTTTCTAAAGGTACTGTGATTCTTTTTCATACTCACACTTTTCATATTAGCTTTAGCTTCTCCAATTTGAAAAATAATGAAATAACCCCCTGTGGTTAAGGTATTGTTGGAATTATATTTAATTTATAGAATAATCTAGATATAATTGACACTTAAACAAAATTTGTTCTTTTATTCAGTGACTATGATGATACTTTATTTAGCAATGCCTTGCTTAATTTCTCTTAGCAGTATTTTGTTCATTTTATTCCTAGGCATTTGATACATGTTTTCCCCAAGCAGAGGCATGATGGAAATCACTAAGGAGCCTTCAGCAGGAGAATGGTATGATCACAATTGTACATGAAGACACTCGTTCTATTTGGCACAAGGTAATGAGAGTGACATGTGGTGAGGTAAGCAAACTTGGAAAAGTTACTCAGTTCTGTCAGTCACTATGTACTCCATTCTCCTTTCTATCTAAACATCTGTTCAAGTACTATGTTTTCTAGCTCCTACATAGCTCTTGTAGATTTATCTGTAACTCCCCATCTTACTGCCACATCGCAATTTCTGTGCAACACTCTCTTGTGCCTTGACTACTGGAAAAGCCTCTTCCTGACTCCATCCAATCTATTTTCCAATCTATTCTTCGTATTGTAACCTTAGTGAGTTTTTTTAATTTTTATTTTTTAAAGCTTTTATTTTTATTTTTAGAGAGAGGGGAAGGGAGGGAGAGAAACAGCAATGTGTGGTTGCCTCTTACATGGCCCTCACTGGGGACCTGGCCCGCAACCCAGGCATGTGCCCTGACTGGGAATTGAACTGGCGACCCTTTTGTTCCCAGCTCATGCTCAATCCACTGAGCTACACCAGCCAGGGCCTTAGTGAGTTTTTACAAAGGCAAATATGATCACATTACCCAGGATATTATTTTGTTTCCCATTTCCCTCACTGAATGTGCTCAAAAGGTTCTCTCTATGCCTCTTGCTCTAACCTTCCCTCTTACTATTCTAACTTTCCATTTAACCCCAAGAATTTTTTTTTTTAAATTCCTGGAACTCCTTGCCATGGGCCTTTAAATATGTACACTCTGCCTGGTATGATCTTCCTTGATCTCTGACTACCTATGCCTGACTAATTCCTATTCAGTCTTTTTATCTCATCTCCTTTATTTATTTATTTATTTTTTAACAGTTTGACTATAATGTACATGAGTATGATTTTCTTTGCATTTATCTGGCTTGAAGTTTGCATGGGATGATGCTCCAACCAACTGAGCCACCTGAGCTGGAGAGTCTTTCCCTTTTTAAAAACATAGGTGCATATGACCATATGTTTTCCTTAAAACAGTTTAGTTGATTGTTATATAATTTACCTGTACTGTCATTACTTATGTTTCAGTTCAAAATTTTTCCTAGTTTTCATTTTTTTAAACTATATTTTATTGATTATGCTGTTACAGTTGTCCCACTTTCCCCCCTTCTTGCCCCCCACCCCCTTCCCCCCTTTCCCCTCCCTTTGGTTTTGTCCATAGGTCATACATGTAAGTCCTTCTGCTCCTGCACTTCCTATACAATTCTAACCTCCCCTTGTCTGTTGTCTACCTCCCATTTATGCTACTTGTTCTGTGCCCCATTCCCACCCTCTCCCACTACCACTCCCCTGTTGATATTCCTCCATACCTTATATAAATCCCTTTAACAATTCATACAATAAAGGCTGGGTGGTGATGATCTTCTTGAACTTGACCTTATCTGAGAAGCACTTTCTCTGCCCTTCCATTCTAAATGAAAACTTTGCTGGATAGAGTATTCTTGGATGTAGGTCCTTGCCTTTCATGACTTGGGATACTTCTCTCCAGCCCCTTCTTGCCTGTAAGGTCTCTTTTGAGAAATCAGCTGACAGTCTTATGGGAATTCCTTTGTAGGTAACTGTCTCCTTTTCTCTTGCTGCTTCTAGGATCCTTTCCTTATTTTTGATCTTGGAAAATGTAATTATGATGTGTCTTGCTGTGTTCCTCTTTGGGTTCAACCTCTTTGGGACTCTCTGAGCTTCCTGGACTTCCCGCAAGTCTATTTCCTTCGCCAGCTTCGGGAAATTCTCCATCATTATGTGTTCAAATAAGTTTTCAATTCCTTGGATTTCTTCTTCTCCTTCTGGCAGCCCTATGATCCATATGTTGGGCCGTTTATAGATGTTCTGGAGGTTTCTGAGCCCCTCCTCCGTTTTTTGAATTCTTGTTTCGTCATTCTTTTCTGGTTGGATGTTTTTTTCTTTCTGCTGGTCCACTCCGTTGATTTGAGTCCCAGTTTCCTTCTTATCCCTATTGGTTCCCTGCAGATCTCTCCTCATTTGTTCAAGCAATTTCAATAATTTTTCATCGAATTCTGTTAGCATCCTGATTACTAGGGTTTTAAACTGTGCATCTGATAGGTTGGCTATCTCTTGGTCGGTTAGTTCTGAAGCTTTGATCTGTTCCTTTCTTTGGGCCATTTTGTTTTCCCTCAGTGAGCCTGTTACTGTAAGGAGGGCGGAGCCTTGGGGTTCACCTGGGCAGGGAAACTCACAGTCGTAGTGCTATGACATAGCCTGTGGGGGTGGGACCTGAGAGCACAATGGTGCCTGCTCCGCTCTCCGCACCCACACAGCCTCCCGCAAGCTATTCGAGCTCCTCTGCGCCGGCTCCGGGGGTCGCTCTGGGGTTGGTGGACGGGCTGCACAGCTCCAATCCCCCGCCGGTCTCCCTAATGAACTCTCCTATGAGGTTGGGAGTTCCTCCCGCCGCGGACTCCACCCCCACAGGTGCTCTCAATCTGCGCCGATGGGTTGCACCCTGCTTTCTCTCCCGGTTTGTCTGCATGTGAATGCGGACCTGCCCGGTCCACCAGTCTCGGTCCCGCTGGGTCCGGATGAGCCGGGCGCTGGCCGCGCTTAGGTCAGGCACCCCGTCTCGGTTTGCTGCAGCCTCGCGGGAACCACCCCTCAGACCGTGGTCCTGCCGTCTGCTCACCAGCTCGCTGCGGAGTCACCGAGTGCTCTCCCTCTGCCCTGCTCCTCCCGGCTCACCAGACTGGATGAATGTATCTTCTTTAATTCCTTGGTTGTCAGACTTCCTCTCAATTCGATTTTCTGTCAGATCTGGCTGTTTTTGGTTGTGTAAATTTCTGATTTTTTCCTTGTTTGGTTGTGCAAGGCGGCACGGCGCGTTCACCTATGCCGCCATCTTAGGAAGTCCCTAGTTTTCATTTTGATTGTTCCTTGACATGTAGAATATTTGGAAATATATTCTTTTATTTCCAAGTTTAATATTGTAAAATTATAATTTATAATAGGAAATATGTATTTGGTCCTCATCCTAGTTTCTGGCACAGAGCTTCTAAAACCTTTGGAATTTTCCAGAACAACCAGGTTGTCTTTTGTTAGTTTGGCGACTGGGAAACAACTGACGGACTGGGGCTGGCTGCCAGCAGAGAGAACCGTGCGATTAGAGGGCTTGGGACTCTCCGTCTCCCATCGCCCCCCACCTCCATGGGGGAGAGGGGCTGCAGATTGAGTTCCGTTACCAATGACTGATGATTTAATGTCATGCCTAGTTAATGAAGTCTTCATAATACTCCAGAAAGATGGGGTTTGGAGAGTTTCTGGGTTGGTGAACATGCGGAGGTGCAGGGAGAGTGATCAGCCTGAAGAGGCCATGGAAGCTCCATGCCCATTCCCACAAACCTTGCGCTCTGCATGTCTTCCACCTGGCTGCTCCAGAGTTAAAGCTTTGTATAGTAAACTGGTAACATAGTAAGTAAAATACTTCTCTATGTTTTTTCAGCTGCTCTAGCAAATGAATCAGGCCTAAGGAGGACTGGGTCGTTGGAACCTGTGATCTCTATAGCTGGTTGGTCAGAAGCACAGGTGACAAGTTGGACTGGCATCTTAATTGGGGGGCGCAGTCTTGCAGGGCTGAGCCCTTAACCTGTGGGATCCGTTGCTATTTCCCGATAGTGTTAGAATTGAGTTGAATTGTAGGACAGCCATTTTGTGTAAAAGAATGAATTGCTTGGTGGTGTGAGGAAACCACCTCTCCACACCCTCTCCCAACACACACACACTGGAGCTGGGTGCAGAATCTTGGCTGATTCTCAGAAGTGGTCTCAGAGTCAGAATCATACCAGGCAATTGGGAGTGTTTCTAGTTATCTTTAATGCTGTTGATTTCTAGCTTAATTATATAGGATTTAGAGAATATACAATTCTTGATTAAAATCATCTAAATTTTTCTGGGTCTTTCCTCTGACCCACTGTACGGTAGACATCGGTAATAGTCTATAAGCAGATGAACCAAAGTGAATTTCATCACTTTTGGGTTTAGTATTCCCTTTCTTTATATATCTATTAAGTCAATTTTCTTAATTATGTACTGAAAATCTTATCCTTCAGGATTTATTGTCTATTCTTTCTATTACTATTAAGAGAATTTGTTTAAAATTCTCCCTCTTAATGATTGTAGATGTCTATTTTCATATTTTTCCATATATATTTGAAGTCACATTAGTGAAAGCATACACATTTAGGATTGTTTTATCTTCCTGATATTTACCTTTTTATCATTACAAAATATTCCTAATTATTTCTAGTAAATGCTTCATATCTTAAAGTTCATTATTAAAATAATTTTTAAATTCTTTTATTAAAAGAATTATACTAACTTAATTTGTTTAAAATGTGCATGGAAAGAATCCTTTTTCAAGTTTTTACACTCTCTCTATCTTTATTTTTAAACAGTCCCCAAAAGAAAACAACAAAAAGAAAAATGAAAATAGTGTTTCCAATAAATAGCGTGATGCTAGAGTTTATACTTTATTCACTCCAAAATATGTCAGTCTTTTACTCGGTTAATGTAATTCATTTCACATGGGCCTTATATCTACCAGAGCAAATTTTTTTCTATTTTCACATATCTGCATCATGTTCATTTTCCTCCTTGCTTGCCTATATTTATAGTAATCAAATAGCATTTATTATGCTTTTCCCCTTCAATCAATTTCTTATATTTACATAATCTTACTATTTTAATGGCTTCTCTAGAGATTGTAACATGCATCTTCAACATTATGTACTATAATCCATGTCATTCATTTACGTCTCTTCCCAGTACTAATAGAAACTTCGACATTTTAACTCTATTTACATGCTTCACAGCTTTTGTAATAAATGTTTGCATTTTGTTCTGCATATGTTTACAATCTATAATATACTACTAGCGCTGTTTTGAAGGGCTAATTTTAGTTATTTTACCCACATATTTACTCTTTCTTGTATAATTCACACCTGTCCGCACATGCGTTTTTCTTTCAGAAAAAATGTTTCTTCTGATTGAAAAAAGAAACATTACTATTTCTTTGAGTGCTGACCTGGTGGCATACATTTTTTTTGCCTAAGGAAACTTTTGTTCCCCATGATTTTTTAAAGTAATTTTCACAAACTAAAAAATTCTAGTTTGGTGATTATATTTATCAAATAAATGTTATACCATTGTCTTCTATATTCAGTTATTTTATTGAGGCCTGCCATCTATCTTATTTCATTCTTTTTAAGAGATGGATATTTTGTCTCTGACTGCTCTTAAGATTTCTCAGTGTCTCTGGTTTTCACCTGTTTTACTATAGATTATTAGGTGTGTGTGTCTGTGTTTATCCTGCTTGAAATGTACTTCCCGAAGCTGTGGGACAATACGCTTACATACTTTTGGGAAATCTCAGCCATTATATGTTTTTTATTACTTCCTTTTAATTCTTTTTCTACTGCTCTACTGGGAATGATTTTAGGTTTATTGGTACATTCCACATATAATAACCCATTTTTAAAGTTTTTTTAATGTCTGTCAATAATTGATATTTCTCACTGACTTTTCTTCTAATTAATTAATCCAGTTAATTGTACAATGCAATCTATAATTCAAACCGTTTACTATTCTCTTGAATTTAGATGTTATTTTTAATTTCTAGAATATGTATTTGACCACTTTGCATAAATGTTAATTTTCTGGTAAAAAGAATTTACCTTCTTTCACATAGTTTGTTCATTTTTCCTTGTTTTTCTAAAAGAATAATCACAGTGATTTTTTTTGTTCGTTATCTTCTTTTATATTCTCTGGATCATCTTTTAGATGGCTTCTAGCTTTTCTTTTACTATATTTGTTGTTGTTGTTTCCTTATTATTGGCCATATTTTTTTCTCTTGATACGTGAGATAATTTTTGATTGTTTGATAGATGTGCTATATAAAGAACTATAACAATTCAGGGTAGACTTAAGAAATTTGACTTAAGAAATTTCCATCTTTCCTGTGAAAGATAGATTGAATGACAACTTCGGTACAATTAGGAATTGCGTTTGGTGAGAAAATAGTGTAATTTTAGTAAAACCCATGTACCTAAATGGACTTTCTACTGAGAGCCCATGTACCTCTATTTTCTCAGCTCTGAAAGCAATGGGTGATTACATATTGATATTCAAATCTTGAAAACTCAATTCTGTAGCGTATATTGCAAGCTCCTTCAAAACCAGGCAAACGTTTTAAAGGGAAGAGAGGACATATCTTTGAGACAAGTCCCTTTCTGTACTTCGGTCTTTGCTTCCTAACTACAACAGATTGTAGATATTTCTGCCTTTAGAACTTTCAACTTATCTTACCGGCCTCCCACGGAGGACCTAAACTCAACAATTGTGTAGGGAAAACACACAATTTTATTTTCAGAAAAATCACTTATCTTCCAAGACCTACCAGGAATTGGAAGTACCTTCCTTACCTTATTTTATAACCAAAGAAAACCAGAAATTGAGAGACAACTGCTATTGTCTTGCTGTTTTTTCTTCTTTTGTTGGAAACTTGATATAAATTCAAGTAACTTTCTCAAGATGGTGAAGGACAGTGGTAAGGAAAAATTCAAACAAACAAACACTTTTGATGTTTCCTCCTTCCTGCTTTTTTTCATTATACTGAGATCAGTACTGAAGTCCCAGGTCAGACAGAAAAGAGAAACCACGTTGTGATTTTAGATATTTAATTCTAGAGGGATAGAATTAAATATCAGGAACTGGGTAAATAACTATTGAAGAACAAAACAAGGGAGACAGTGTGCCACTAACTGGTAAGTGATTTTTCTGAAAACAACAACTATATAGTGTCAAATAAATTTTTAAAATTTATATTTTAGAAGTATCAGAGAGCTGTGGTGGACATGAAGATTTTGAAGACTTAAAAATTACAGAGAAGGGAAAACAATGTGAATTGTTAGTGCTTTTCCCCCAGAATGAAAATGATTGTTCCCTGTGATATGTTCATTCTCATGATAAATTAAGGCTCAAGCTTAGCCCACGCATAGAGAACCATGAAATACTAAGTGTAAGAGGGTGATTTAATTCGTGGAGCTGAGGCGCAAAGGAAAGAGAGGTGAGGGTTATATGAACCTAGAGGACCGCAGGGCTGGCCCCATGGATCTGAGACTCAGAACTCTGACAGTAGGTGCAGCTAACCTGGTGCAGGAGGTTTGGGATGTTGGTAGAGAGCTCAGAGAGGACTCAGCACTGAAAGTAACACATCAGATGTCTATGCTAGTATTTCTCTGGCTGACAGTGAGGTTGACCTGCAGTGAATTTAAGAAAAAGCATATTGAACCTAAGTATAACTGTCAGTGTAAAATTTGTTGAGCTAACATTGACCTACAGGAAATAAACAGATCTCCTAGATTTCCAAAATCATTCCCACTCACTCTCCCTATTGTGGATTCCTATAGGAAAAGCGCTTGTACAACAGAAATGTGGCTCTAACCACACAGACAACAAAATGGGAAGGGACTGTGGAGCTTAGAAGTAGCAACTTAAAAATTGGTACACCATCCACATGCCACAGATTTTCCAGAAAATATAAAGAAACCCATTTTTAGGTAAATGCATCTTCTAATTATTTAAAATAATGAAGAATAAATAGAAGCATTCTGGGACTTACATTTTTAATGGATACCCATTTAGATATATTTTTTGATACAGATTGTTTTTGTCTCCCACATTGACTCTGGGACAATGACATTTGAGGTTGGCTAAAGTTTTGCCCCTGGTTTTGCAGGTTGAGTCAGAACAGGTTTTGAGGGTTTCCTCTGTGGAACTGGATTTTGAGAGGGTCTCCCTTGTTGAACTGGAATGTTTTGTTTTGTTTTTGATGCTTGTCTTTCAACCACCTTCTTCATTTGGGATTGAGGCTGAATGTTTTGCTTTTTTTCCTTAGGTCTTCTCTTCATACAAAGACAAAAAAGACAACATAATAAAATTAACAACCACAAAAGTGAAAACATTATCACGTAAATCTTCTCTAGCTTCTTTCTCCTGGGGGGTGGGCCACTGTCAATACTACCTCCGTGGCCTATTACTATGCAGTTGGGAGGGTCCCACAGATAGTTGCAATGGCAGTGATGTTTATTGTTGCAGATTCCCCTCTTGTGACAGAATGAAGGAGAACAATTACTATCCAAGTGAGATATATGGACACACTTCTTATGGATGCAAACGTGTTCTTCACCACATTCTGTGCCATCTTTCACTGCACCTATGTCAGGTATGGTCATCCCAATATGGTAGTCGGTACCCCAGCAGTTGATGCTATTGTATTCAGTCCAATGCACAGTAGAATGTTCTGTTAGAAGGGGAATTTCATTTACATCCTGACACTGAATCCTCCCACACAGGACATCTGAGATATTACATTTGACATATGAAAAGTTTTGGGTACCACAGTTACCAAAACGCTCACCTCGAGTGTTTATATTTTTGTAGCAATTGTAATCTGCATTCTTTGCCTTTTGGCCAAAAATCTGCTTACACTGTGTATTACGGTCATTACATCTCTTTTCATAGCAGTAGGCACTTGTATTACATGGAATTCCATCTTCCACATATACATCATCTGGACACATATGGGACGTTCCATTGCACCATTCTGGAAGATCACATTCATTGACCTCCTTTCTACACACTTCCCCTGATGGTAAGAACTGGCAGTCTTTGCAACAAAGCCCATAAGCACAGTTAGCCCCAAAGCTCAGAGTGCAGTTTGACATACAGCAGGCATCTTTTGCACACTGCTGCAAAGGTCCACAGTCACACTCCTCCTCTTCTTCAACAACACCATTCCCGCAGCGCTTCCGGTTAAATATGTCCTTTGTGTATATATTGTAGAGCAAACATTTTGTTCTACCTATAGTATGATCCCAAAAAAGAGCTAAACTACAATTGCTAAATTTAGTTATTGGTGGGTTTTCATAATGCATTATACATTTATATCTTCCACATGTACACAAATAACGATCATGATACATACCCAAATTATGACCTAGATGATGAGCCATTGCAATTCCAATAAGGCTCAAGGGTTTTCTTGTAAAAGTAATAATTGCACAACTATGGGTTGGTATACACATTCCTGAAACATAGCCTAAGCCACTCATTCCTCTTAATGTCTTATGTATAAGAAGATGTGCAGTATCATGTGGCAGGCGGGGAGTAAGGTTTGCAGCCTTCCAACGGCCAAAAATTCTCAGAGATCTCTTTACATCATCTACTTCAATGGGGTTTGTTTGAGTCCACACTTCCATGCCAAACAATAAAACCTTAAGGCCCAGTATCTCATAAATGGAATCCACTATATTTACCATAACGTATAGATCTTCCTGCACTGATGAGACATTCTTTTTACATTCAAGATAGAGAGTGTTGTCAACTACCACTGCTATTTCAATGATGTACCTGTGGGACCAGATGCCCTCCTCATAAGAGCTTTGCTTTAGAATAGAATTACTAATTTCTTGAAACTCAAATTGTTGTACAGTTTCCTCTTGCGTAAAGTCAGATTTCATGGTTGGGAATTGAGTCTTCTTGCTGTCCATTTTATATACCAGATGTTCAAATTTGGTAGAAAAAGTCATGGGTTTAATCTCATAAGCAATGTCATTTATCTGTAACAATCCTCGAAAACCACCAAAACAGGTACTGAGGGCCACCAGGGATTCTGGGTCTCCCTCCACATAGCCGTGATAGTAGCAGTCATTCTGGACGAAAGGCTGGTCCTCTAGGAGGGCACCTTGGTCACTGTAGGTGAACACTGGGAGGTGTCTGGACAGCAAATGCTTCTTGACCTTCATGTGGACAACATGTCTCTCACCCCCAAAATGCAGGCTGTAAGAGAGCCAGCCCGGGAACTTCACGCTGAGGCTGGTGTCTGTGACTTTCAAGGGGATCACCACTTCTGGAGGACTGTGATATTGGGAGCGCTCAGCCCAGGTGTGTCCAGAAAATGACAGAAACACTCCAAGCCAGTGTAGCAGGAGCATGTTCCTTGCATTCAGCAGGGCTTCAGTGACAGTAATAATGAAACTGCCGTTATGGAAACATTTGTCCAGAGAAGAAGGCAGGCAGGGTTGGGTCAGGGATGTTCTGGCTCTTTATTCTGAGCTGGTCAATGGGCAGGGCTAATCGTTAATGATTTGTCTCCTGACAAAGCTGAACCATTAGAAGTAAACAAAAAGCAACATGTGGTTGGGGTGGTTATGCCAGGGTCTGGTGAAAAGAAAAGAGAAAAGAATGCAATGGAATTGATTAGTGCTTTGATCAAGGAGTGACTCAAGAAACTGCCTAGAATTTGCTCTTGAAGATTGGTAGGGAAGAGGAGTATTGGAAGTATACAGAAGAATGAAAACAGACCAGAGATTTATAGTTACTAAACTTGGATGATAGGTAAATAAGGACTCATTATACTATTCTGTAAATATATGCCTGTGTGAACATGTCTGCAATAGTTAAAACAAGGGAGTCTTATAAGTCAGGTGATGATATGCCTCAGATTGCTGGAATTGTCCCAGTTTACACGTTAAAGTGGCATAAATAATACTACTTTTCACTCTCAAGTGATAAATTATTTGATAACATTACCTGAGATATATATAATGTAGATATACATGATATGCATATATAAATTACTTGATAATATTACGTAAGATATATGTTTGCATATGTATATACATATATTTATAGAAAAGTTATGTTATTTTTTAAAAATACTTACCCAAGTACAATTTTTCATTGCTTTTAGAAAGAGAAGGTGGAAGGGAAGAAAGGAGGGAGAGAGAGAGGGAGAGAGAGAGGCAGAGAAACAGAGAGAGGGGGAAGAGAGGGAGAGGGGGAGAGAGATGGACACAGAGAGAAACATCAATCATTAGGTGGGAGAGAAACAGCTACTGGTTGCCTTTGTATGTGTCTCAATTGGGGATCAAACCTACAGCCTAGTTATGTGACCTGACTGGGAATTGAACCCTCAACTTTTTGGTGTATGAAATGATGCTCTAACCAACTGAGTACACTGGCCAGGGCAAATCTTGTTATTTTTTTAACTTTATTTTTATTGTTGATACTCATACAGATGTCCCCCTTTTCCCTACTTTGCCCACCTCCTCCCAGCCCCCACTCTCCTTCCCCCTGGCCATTGCTGCAGTGTTGTCTGTGTCATACATGGCCTTTGGCTAATTATGTTATTTTAAACCTCTTTTATGATACTTACCATGTACCTCCCTAGAGCAAAATGTTTAATTTTATTTTCTCTTTTGTACGTTGCTCCCCTCACTAGACTTTTCAGACTGAAAATATTCAAGAGCATATTTGTGTCCTTCACAAATGTTAATATCTCCTATACCATGTAGCTTAATTATTTATATAGTAAATAGTGGTAAATATATCTTTATATAATAAATAATTAATTTTTATTGTTCCTTGAGGTATTACTCAAAAAGTGTTTATGCTTGATTACATTTTTAATGAAGAACATTATTCAACACCTGTGGTCAATTCAGTTTCTGAAACAAGTTGGTATAGATTCAGTTTTTCCTGCTTATTCCCTCTGAATACAATTAAGTACCCTGGAAATAATTCAATGGAAAAAACTCTGTAAGCTAAATTACAAGAAGACAGACTGGCTGGAGACCTCTAGATCTGAGCAATGGCAATGCAGTGATGTCCTTGGGTTTTCTTTTAATCTGTCAAGTATATCCTAAACTGGGTGCTGAAAAGTTTTTGACACAGAACCATAAGTGGGTACAGACAAAAAAAAAAACACATACACACAAGAAGAGTTAGCTTTCTCTGGGCAAAGGACAGAAAATGAAAAGCTCAACTAGAAACAGTAAGTTGCTCCAACACCTGCTCTTGAGCCACAACGCATGTGTGCTGATTCATTCAGAGTGGTAACTTCAAAGACTTGTAGGCCAACCCAAAACACATGCCACCATTATGCACAGGTAGGCTGTTCAATCTACCTGCATTGGCAATATAACCCTGAGGCCAGCATGATTCTTATTCAATATCCAGGTAACTAGCTAACTGATCTGCCTTAAGAGGCAGCAGCAAATTCTGAAAAATCTAACCCAACTGCAGGAGATTAGGAGCCTATACTAGAGGATGCAGCACTATTCATAAAGCCTGATATGTCCAACTCCTCCACCAAATGACATAAGTAGACACAAGCCTGATGACTTCTGCGCCTACCATCTCAATATCTGAACATGGCCCAATGGTACCAGGTAGTTCAGGAAGGGCATCAACTGGATCAAGCAGAAGGAAGTATCAATGGATTTGAAGACGGGTCATTGCTAATTATTTAGTCAAAGGGGAAATAAAAAATAGTGAAGAAGAATTAAAAAAGCAAAACACTTATAGGACACCAAAAAGAAGACACCAATATACACATGATGGAAGTCCCAGAAGAAGGAGAGGAAGAAAGGGTCAGAATTCTTACTTAAAGAAATAATACAATAAAGAATAAATTAAAAAATAAATAATATATATGACATCTTTTTATCCATTCCATTCCATATCTTGGCTATTTCAAACAAGGCTGCAATGAACATAGGGGTGCATGTCTTTTATATGTGGAGAAAAAAGAATCCTCATTCACTGCTGGTGGGAATGTAAACTTGTACAACCACTATGAAAAACAGTGTAGAGGTTTCTCAGAAAATTAAGGATAGAGTTACCATGTTACCCAACAATCCTCTTCTGGGTATCTACCTGAAAAGTTTGAAAACATTTATTTGCAAAGATGTATGTACTCCTACGTTCACTGCAGCATTATTCACGGTGGCCAAGACCTGGAAACAACCAAAGTGCCCTTCGATAGAAGACTGGTTGAAGAAGATGTGGCCCATATGTACAATGGAATACTACTCAGCCGTAAGAAAAGAAATACTGCCATTTGTGACGATGTGGATGGACCTTGACTCTATCATGTTGAGCGTTTCTTATTTCTTTTCTTTTTTATAATGCATATCCCAGCAGGTATTTGGTGATACCTAATTGTGGTTTGATTATCTAAATTGTCATCCATTTTATTTAAGAAAAACAGTTCCTAGTTTTATTAATTCAATTTCTTAATGTAGGCATTTATCACTATGAAGTCCCCCCTTAGAATGTCTTTAGCTGGATCCCATAAATTTTGATATGTTATTCTTTCCTTTTCATTAGTCTCAAGATAGTTTTTGATTTCTCTTTTGATATCTTCTTTAACCAATTGGTTGTTCAGTAGTATGTTGTTTAATCACACATTTTCTTTTTATAATTAATTTCTGGTTTCATATCATTGTGGTTGGAATGGATATTATTTCGGTCTTCTTGAAGTTTTTAAAACTTGTTTTGTGGTCTAACATATAATCAAACCTGAAGAATATTCTATGTGTACTTGAAAAGAATGTGTATTCTGCTGCTTTGGGATAAAACATTCTGTAAATGTTGATTAAGTCTATCTGGTTTAATATGCCATTAATGTTTTCTTATTGATTTTCTGTCTGGCTTATCTATTGATACAAGTGTGGTATTGAAGTTCCCTGCTATATGTATTGCTGTCTTTTTTCCCTTTTGGTCTGTTAATATTTGCTTTATATATTTAGGTTGGTGTATACATATTTACAAATGTCATATCCTCTTTGGGTTGAGAAAAACTTCTGTAGCCTTAGCAGTCCTGATTACCTGTGACTAGAAGCCAGTGTTTCAAACTGGGTGGGCATCAGCCTGAAGCATTATTGCTGGGTTCAAATACTAGAACTTATGCTTATTAGATGAGTTGATTAAATTCTCATAGCTTTGTGTTTTTTTTTTTTTGTTTTTTGTTTTTAAACAAAACAGTACCTTCTTACCTCTTAGAATGGTTTTGAGTAGTTAAATGAGATAACCCAGATTAAGTATTTAGGGCAATGTCTACCATGTTATATATATTTAATAAATAATAATTATTTTTAAATACAACAATTTTTTTTCAAATTTCCAGTTCATTCTGTCTGTTTAATGATCTATAAAATATGCTTTTCAAAAAAGACTGAACAGGAAATAATTTTCTAAACAAATGGATTTGAAGAGAAGCTGATTTTCATTAGAGTGTTTATTTGAAGCAGTTTCTTTTTTAAGCTTTGTTTTTATTGTTGACACTGTTATAGAGGTCCCCATTTCCCCCCCTTTGCCCACCTCTGCCCAGCCCCTACTCCCCTTTTTCTCTGGCCATCACCACACGGTGTCAGTGTTTCTATTGTGATTCCAAATCTTTAGAAACATCTCTACCTTAATACTTTGCTTCCATTTCTCTTTCAGCAAGTAAGAAAAACAGAAAATATTATGGATTTCTCTCAATAGTTGTTTTTTCCTAAGCCTTCTAAAATAACTTTTGTTACCAATTTGACTTTAGCATCTTTATCTTCTGTCTGGTTCACTTTCCTGGTTTGTAGGAGCACAAACCTTTGCGCAGCAAACTGGATAGCCACTTCCTCCATCCTGGCTCCCTAATCTTGGCATAAGTTTAAGAGGTACAGATGATTTTTTATTTCAGATGGTATAGTGTAAAATAAATTCTGTTAGAGAAGGATGAATTGAGCCATTTTTAAAGGGAAACCTACATAGTTTAAACCTCCTATAACTTATTGTGAGGTGTTGCCTTTCATTTTGTATTTAATAAAAGAATCATTTAATCAATTCCATATTTCTTAGCCTTGGAGGCATGAATAAATGAAAGAGGCATGATTGACATAATATTTTAATAGTTTTTCAATAAAGTTTTTTAGAACAGTTTCTCATTTACAGAAAAATTGCAAATACAGTGCAGAGAGTTCCCATATACTCCTATAAGTATCATATTACATTATAAAGTACATTTTTCACAATGTTGAGGTTGTGGCTGATTTGAGATACAAACTCTTTTCTCAAATATTGTTACATATATCAGGTGCATAGGTTCAAGGTCATGACCAGATGCGTGTTTGTACAAGACTAATGTTAAGCCATAACATTTAAGCCATCAGTTTGGTTATAACGTGTATGTATCTCTTGGATACATGCAACCCATGATGTAATTTTTTGACTGCAACCTCTGCCGGGTTAACAAACAAATATTGAAACATTAACATAACAGGTATGCAGCAGTATCTCATTGTTTTAATTTGAAATTTTCTAATGATAAATGACATTGAGAAACTTTTTTCTTGCTTATTTGCCATCTGTGCATTTTCTTTAATGAAGTGTCTGTTCAGATCTTTTCCATATTTGTGAATTGAATTGTTTGTATTATTATTGTTGAGTTTTAAAGGTGATTTGTACTTTTTTTTTTTTTAAAGATTTTATTTATTTTCAGAGAGAGGAGAAGGAACAATGTATGGTTGCCTCTCACATGGCCCTCACCGGGGACCTGGCCCACAACCCAGGCATGTGCCCTGACTGGGAATGGAACCGGGACCCTCTGGTTCCCAGCCTGCGCTCAATCCACTGAGCTACACCAGCCAGGTGGTGATTTGTACTTTTGATCAGGTATTTATATATGAGTTTTGCACAAAATTTTTCCCAGTCTGTGACTACTTTTTCATTCTCTTTACAGTGTTTTCCACAGACTAGGTCTTTAATTTTAATAAAGTCCAGTGCATCATTTTTGTTTATTTTATGCATTATGAATCTGAAATTTTGTTGCCAAATCACCTAGATATCATTCTCTGTTTTCTTCTAGAGGTTTTATGGTTTCATGTTTCATATTTATTTCTATGATCTATTTTGAGTTAATATTTATGAAACTTATAAGGTTTGTGGCTTTGGATGTCCAATATTTCCAGAACCATTTGTCAAAAAGATATTTTTTTTCCTCCACTGAATTGTCTTTACTACATTGACAAAAATTGGTAGAATATATTTGTGTCGGTCTGTGTCTGGGCTCTGTATTTTGTCTCATTCATGTGTATATTCTGTCACCAATACCATGCCCTTTTTATTGCTGTAGCTTTGTAGTGAAGCAGATAGAATAGTGTTCTTCAGAATGTTCTGGGTTATTCTAAGTCTTTGCCCTTTCCTTAAAACTTTAGAATCTGCTTATCAGTATCTACAAAATAGCTATTTTTTTAACTTATTCTTTGATTTCTTTCTTCAGAGCTTTATAGTGCTCCACACATAGATCTTGTATATATTTTGTTACATTTAAACCTAAGTATTTTTTGGAGCTATTGCAAAAAATTTTTCTCTCCAAATATTTGGAAATTTCCCAGCTATTTTTCTATTTTCGATTTCCAGTTTAATTTTTAGTGGTCTGAGAATATACTTTATACATTTTTATTATTTTAAATTTATTAAATGGTGTTTATGACCCAGAAAGTTGTCTAGCTTAGTGAATGTTCGATGTGAGCTTGAGCAGAATATGTATCCCCCTGTGATTGGATAGAATATTCTAAAAATGTCAGTTAGTATTAATTGATTAATAGTGCTGTTTAGGTCAACTTACTGACATTGTGGACCTATCGATTTACTGAAGGAAGGACAGTGAAGTCTCCAATTATAATGGTACGTTTGTCTATTTCTCTGTTTTTGCCTCAGATATTTCAACACAGTTAGACGCATGAATATTAAGAATGTTATGTCTTCTGCCCTGGCTGGTGTAGCTCAGTGGATTGAGCGCGGGCTGGGAACCAAAGGGTCCCGGTTCGATTCCCAGTCAGGGCACATGCCTGGGTTGTGGGCCAGGTCCCCGTGGGGGCCATGTGAGAGGCAACCACACATTGCTATTTCTCTCTCTCTCTGTCTCCCTCCCTTCCCCTCTCTCTAATAATGAATAAAAATAAAATCTTAAAAAAAAATTAAAAAAAAAAAGAATGTTATGTCTTTTAACAGAACTGAGCATTGTGAACATGCATCTTTATCCCTGAAAAGTTTTTATTCTAAATTATGCTTTGTACACTCTGACAATCTTTTCTTTTAACGGGTGTATTGAATTGATATATAATTAATGTAGTTGAATTAATATCTTTCATATTTGTAACTATTTCCTATTCATTGTACTTGATCTTTGTTAGTTTTTTCCCCCATTTTTTTCTGTTTTCTTGGGTTTTAGTTAAGCACTTTATTGCTTGATCCATTTTCTGTTAGCGTGTCACTTATTCTTCTTGGAGAATTGTTTTTAGGTTCTGCTTTATCATTTACACTATACATTTATAACGAATCTAATTGTACCTAAAGCAGTGCTAGACTACTTCACATGTAGTACACGTGTCTGACAAAGTACCCTCAGTTTTTCCTCCCTTTCCTGATGACATTGTTGCCACTCATTTCACTTATCCATGTAGCATAATCACGCAGTCCGTTTTTATTATTACTTTAATTAAACAATTTATAGCCAATTAATCACAGATAAGAAAAATATAATATTTTATTTCACTTTCATTTCATCTTTTTCCAATACTCACTCATTCTTGTTTTTGCAGATCTGAGCTTCTGACCTACATAATTTTCTTTCTCCCCAAAGAACTTATTTTAATAAGGTGGGTTTGCTGATGATAAATCTCTTCATTGTGTGTGTGCATGGGAGTGGTTCTGGGAAAACCTTTATTTCTCCTTTGTGTTTTCAGGATAATTTTACTTGATATAAATTTACATATTGGTGAGTTTTTTTTTTAACAGTTTAAATATTTCACTTTATTCTTTTATAAATTCTGATAAAAAGTGCACTGTAATTCTTACCTTTGTTTCTCCATAGGTAAGATGGCCCCCTCCCACCAATACTTCTTTTAAGATTTTCTCTTTTCTTGGGTTTTCTGCGGTTTGAATATGATCTATCTGTTTACCTTGCTTGGTGTTTGGTTGGATATGTCATTTTTTTCTTGCATTAATTTTTTTTGGGGGGTGTGAGATAGTTTATTCCTTGATGCATTTCATTAACGTTTGGAAATTCTCAGTCATGACTTCAAATATTTCTTGTGCCCTTTTTTCACTTTTTGCTTCTAGTATTTCCACTACAGATACGTTACGGTTTTTGTAATTGCTCCACAGTCACTGCATATTCTGTTCTGTTTCTTTCATTCTTTCCTTCTCTTTGCTTTGCAGTTTTTGAAGTGTCTATTGGTGTATCTTCAACCTCACCGGTTCTGTCCTTGGCTGTGTCTAGTCTACTGATGATGCCATCATAAGCATTCTTCATTTCTGTCAGTGTTTATTTTTTTATTACTAGCATGTGAAGAATGCTTTCTTACAGTTTCCATGTCTCTTCTTACATTACCTAACTCTTCTTGCATGTTGTTTGCCTTTTCCATTGGAGCCCTTATCACATTAATCACATTTAATTTAAATTCTCTGTCTCTTAATTCCCAAATCTATGTCATATCTGAGTCTGGTTGTGATACTTGCTTTGTCTCTTCAAATTGTTTTTCCTGATCTAACAGGAATTGTAATTTTTTTAAGGGGGGGACTTGATACATCAGATAAGAGGAACAAAGAGTAATTGGCCTTTAGTGTCAGGTTTTCTGTTAATTTGTTTGAAGTTGCACTTTTTCTAATATTTGCTATAGCTGTAGGTGTCAGAGATGTCAACTTTCTCTGGCTGCCTTCTTTTCATGTTCCTTGCTGTGTTAGGTTTTCCCAATGACGCTTCCATTTATAAAGTCTGTACCTTTTAGTTCTCACAGCTGTAACTATTGCTAATATGCTGGAGGCCTACTGACGTGGTATTAAGACGTAAGAGAGAAACAATCTAAACTTGTGATTAAATTTTAGTCTTTTAGTAGGTCTTTGTCCATAGTCTGTGATCAATACAAGTGTTTCTTAGTTCCCTTATCCCTTTAAACGAGACAGGAAGGCTAGAGGTGGCTAGAGCTGGGTACTTGCTCTACTCGCAAATGAAATAAGGATCTGATAAAGAATTTTCCTTTGGAAAATAGGCATTTATTTTAAGAGTGGTCTGGAATTATTTGAAAATAGTTCCTTTTTCCCTACCTCCTTCAAGAACCATGAGGATATCTGTCTTGGCTCTTCACCCAGAGAACTTGGTGGAGTGCCTGGCAGTGACATCACCAAAATGCAGGAGCCCCATAAAATGCAGGAGCCCCATAAAATGGCACCCCTCCAAGGGGTTCCTACTCTCCGGCCAGACCACACTCAGCCTCTGGAGCTCATCAAAATTACCCTTAAAATGTTCCTGTCAGTTTATAGCTTTAGCAACTTCTACAACAAGTAAGCAGATCTTAGATGTGACCCTTTATATTAGCCTGTCTCTAGAATTCAGGTGACAATTGTTAACTTCAATTCTCTGATTGGTCTAAACAACTTATTGATTTCAGTTTTCTTTTTTTTGTTGAAAGATTGTGTGTGACAACTACCAAGGCTGTTTAAATGTTGGAAATAAAACCAGAAGTCTTCCATGACATTTTTAGAACTTAAGCTGCTCATAATTGATCTCTAGGGACATTTTAATTAATTAATTAACTACTGCGGTCAGTAGAGTAAAAAAAAATTTGAATCAACTCTTTATTTGAAGTTTATGTACAATTTGAATTTTTCTTCACATTTTGAAGTATTTAAGGAATTTTGATACTTAACATTTACTTCTACCAAAGCAAAATCTCAATGGTTAAAAAGAATAACTATGGATTAATTTATCAGTTGAACTATTTTATTAGTTGAACAATCAAGAGAATGATTTCTATTGGGTCTGATCTTCAAATTGTTACCATAACTATGAGTCTGGCCATCTGTTGTATTTATTTACCTATTCCTTTTCTCATTGTATGTTTAGAACTCCATGTAAAAACTAAAATCCTTGATTAAGAACCTCCCTGTGACTTCTACACTCTTGTTGCTTGGAAGTTCTTTTAAAATTTAACTACATATGAACATGCATACAGACACAAACACATATATAAACAACTTATTTCCCATATATATCCACTACAGCAGTAATAATATAACTTCCACACATTAAACATTTAATAAAGTTTGGTCAAACGTTCAATCTACATCGAATATCAACAAATATGCTTCATATTAGTCTGATACCACCTGTGACATACACTGTTGTATACTCCTTTTGCCTAATAGCAGAATCATGCTGTATATGTCCAAATTAGATGTGGCTCTAAGTTAAAAATTCTATTTTATTTATTTATTTTTACCTAAATATTATGTTATTTTAGATAGCACATATATGGTAATGTATAGCATATCTATATAACGTTCTGATGACTCTGCCCATCTTAATTATCACCTAGCGATAAGCATTTGGATGAACATATATGCAAACAAGGTTTATGCTAATTTGTTGTGTAGCAAATGGAAATAAGTACATTTGGGATTCCATTTTCTGCTGTAGCCAATGAGACCCAGGAATCATCTGTGTGTATCTCTTAGTTTCTAACCTGGGAAAATTTTGAATTGTTACAGTTTTTCAGCAGTGTGAAATTTACCTCCTTGGGTTAAATTATGTCATAAGAAATCTCTTTATTTGGGCAAAATTTTTACTTCTGTTCAAAAAGTATTAGAGATAACACAATAAGTAGATAGATAGAGTCAGTTATAAAGCTCAAATGAAACATAGAGTAGAACAAAAGGTGGTCAATATGTAAGATAAAAATAAAATACAGGGAAATGGGGCCCGGCTGGTGTAGCTCAGTGGATTGAGCATGGGCTGGGAACCAGAGGGTCCCGGTTCGATTCCCAGTCGGGGCACATGCCTGGGTTGCGGGCCAGGTCCCCGGTGAGGGCCATGTGAGAGGCAACCATACATTGCTCTTTCTCTCCCTTCTCCTCTCTCTGAAAATAAATAAATAAATAATAAAATACAGGGGAATGTAAGAGTCTTAGGGGTCCTAGTTAAGGTCTTTATTTATTTTCCCAGAAGAAAGCAAAGAAATGACTCTTTGAATATAAAAGTTGCAAAAAGAAAACAGATTTATAGCTGTAAAACAATCAGCTTCATTGTATACTAAAGATAAAGGAATATTTGGATTGGGTACCACAGGGAAGTAGGGAATATTATTAGATTTCTACTCCTGAGATTCTGAACAAAAATATATCCCTGCCTTTGGATAAATACATTTTTTTAACTTGCAGACTAAACATATTACAAGAAATAGTACATTTCTCCATTAGGTTTTCATCTTATTATTGATTTTAGTACTTCTTTTGTTTCTGGTTTAAGTCGGTCGGCATGGTGCAAGTGCGAGTAGACATTTGGAGGGTTCAGTATTAAGTGGATAAGTTCAGGCCGTGGCCAAGTAGCTCAGTTGTTTAGAGCACTGGCCCAATACACCAAGATTATGGGTTTGATCCCCGGTCAGGGTACATACAAGAATCAATCAGCGAATGCATAAATAAGTGGAACAACAGATCAATGTTTCTGTCTCTGTCTCTCTCTTTCAAATCAATACATAAAAAATTTAAACTGATAGGTTCAGTCCAAATAATATTGGAAAATCAGCATAATTTATGCCTAGAAGTATGATTACTTCTTAGACCTTCAACTTCTTTTAAGAGTACAGGTAAATGGATGTTTAAATTATTTATGACCTGATTATGACCACGGTGTCCTCAGGGAAGTCCAGGAATAGACCGCCAGGAGAGCATATTTGAAAGTCAACACCCCATCCCACCCCATGTAGTTAGTGGATGTGATGTCACAAAGAGGAAAGAATGTTTCCTAGTGAAAAGTCTGAGGGTGACAGTGGCTGGGACACGCAAAGTATCTGAAGTTGTCGAAGGCACGGGACAGGTGTTGGTTCCCAGGGAGAGGTCAGGTGAGAGTGTCAGGATATATGACAGATGTCATAGGGCCTATAAATAAAACACAAGACTTTTACTTAACATTTAGAGAGATTGGCCCTTTACTGACTTCAGAAAAAAAATCACAAAGGGAAATTGGTCACTTGGCTCCCTCTTGAGGAAACGTCATCAATTGCCCTGCTTTATTGGTTTTCCCTTTTGTTTCTCAGCTAAAACAGTACAACTATTTTTCTAATACTCTTTCTGTTCAGTGTATAAAACTGAGGAATTAAGGAAGAGTTTATAAGAAAGATTTTTCAAGGACAGTATCCTGTTTTGGCTAAATAGGATTTAATGTAGATTTACTGTCGTGGTCAATTTTAACTTGACTCTTTTTTCTATATGAAATTTCATATTTTAGTCTTTACTTCTTGCTGTTCACCAAACAGTGAAAGGGTAAGGTCAGCCCCATTTGCTATTGTGGCACCATTTGCCTAGCAGGCCTGTGACCTTGTTATACACACTGCCTTTTTACTCTTCTGAGTTTATGTCCCCAGGACTGGAAATTACCACAGCCACAGGCAGAAGATAAGAATGGAACAAACTGCAGCCTTGGGTTACAACGCCACAACAGCCCGGGGGCCACACAGCAGCAACCCCCACCCTTTCTTAATCCAATGATAATCCAATAAAAGCTCAAAGCCCCCACCCATCATTGCTGGTGCTTCTCTCCACACCGTGGCCCTCTCCTTTCTTGGAGAGAGAATGAAACTTTATTCTCTATGCTTTCTTTTCTTTGTGATTTCTTCCACAGCCCATGTCACCGACCACCCTAACAGAAGGGATCTTTCTCGCATCTCTACCAGCTATATTTCACTTTGATTTTTACTGTATTTTTCAGACTGTAAGATGCACTTTTTCCCCCCAAATTTGAGAGGAAAATGGGGATGCACCTTATAGTTCGAATGTAACGGAATTATAATCTGAATGTTATTTATGTTATTAAATATTTTACCACATTTTTTGCTTCAAAAATTTTTTTTCCTATTTTCCTCCTCTAAAACCTGGGTGTGTCTTATGGTCCGAAAAATACAGTATTTGAATCTGTGAGTATGGTGGTTGGAAGCTGGAGAGGAGGAGGCATTTTCTGAAGTTCTGCTTAAAGCTGTGGTCCTAGGCAGGTACTGTAAACGCCTTCAGTAATATCCCTGCCACTCTTCCACAACTAATGCTGGGCTTCTTGGACGTTCTGCCCTATCCAAGGGTTAGGCTTTTTCTTCTTCTTGTTCTTCTCTCACAACTATAGTAAATTCCCATCTGTGCTCTGAGGCACCAGGTTTTGATGACTTTACATAGTAAGAGTTTGCTTTTATAGGGCAAGTGGAGAAGATGCGTCGGGTGGATTATCGGCCGTGGACCACATATTACTCCCCAGACAGCACCCCGCACGAAGCTTTCTTAGGATTTCTACCCCCCCATCTTTCCTGGAAGAAAAGCTTGCAAAAGGGTGCACACTTACATTTGCCCATGTGGCTTCCAGCTTCCACATTCACCCCCACTCAGACTTCAGCAGTTAGTTAGAATCTTCTAGTTGATTCTTCTTACCAGTTAATTTGCTACTCAGCATCTTTTTTCTTAGGGAGGCAAATTCCGAGATCTGTTTCTCCCTGCATGTGCTTTTCACATTCTTAATTTTATTTTAATTTTTATCTGTTGCAACAATCATTGCCTAATTGGACAAATCGTTAATTTGCATGACAAGTTTTTTTTCTTATAAGGGAGGGGAAACACCCTCTATCACTCCACATCTCTGAGATGAGGCCAGATCCCAGCAGCGGGTTTTTGTGCGAGACCCCTGCCGTGTTGGTTGAAGTAAATCTAAAGCATTCTGTAATAGTGTGTCTTAAAGCCATTTTCTCTGGAAGTCAGCTGACCACTAGCTGTGTAGAATAGATAGGAGATTATAATAAATCATAGAATAAATTGGAAAGTAACGTTAAATTCTAAGCTTCTGCTTCCATTTTTGCATGACATTGTAATCAACCTTTGTGAATAAAAGGCTTATAATATAACAACTATTTTAAAAAAAATTATTTACATGAAAACAGCAGTAATAATTTTATCGTTTAACTTTATATTCCATATTTGGTAATACATAATTTGTCAACAATGATTCTATTTATGAGAATATCAAACCATATAATAAATCAACTTTTAAGATAAATGAGATTATAAAACTCACAGTTTGACTAAAATCCTAACCTCAATAACGTATGTCATTTCAGGTTGAAGTCATTGGCAAGACATTGAGAAATATTCCCACTGATTTCACCACTGGATTTCATTTATATATATATCTGTATGTATATATGTACCTATATATCTATATGTCAATGTATATCTGATTAATTTTTATGAGTTATTCTCAGGTTAAACACATAATAATCCAAATAGTTTTATATTTCCTTTTTCTTAAATAATTCAAAGAAAAAAAATTTCATTTTACTTCTCAAATTTGACTAGTCCACAAGCTTATCTAAAAAAAAAAATCAAAAGGAATTGGAAGGGGTGGGTGTGTGTGTATGTATTATCTTTCTTAAATTATCAAGCCATGTCCAATGTCGGTTTGTGCATTTAGGGAATGTTTAAGTGGCCAAATATCATTTTAATACTATTATGATATTAAAAGATATGATTTATAAAAAGTTCCTTATCATAGTATGTGGCCCAGAGTAGCACTGAATATGGTACAGTTTATATAAATATATGTGATGTATTATCCAACTTACTTAAAATAAATCTTCATTTAAATTCCAGGAGAAATGTACTATGTTAAACATTTTTCTTGTTAAAAATCCACAGACATCTATCCTACAAGAAGAATGAGGATGGAGCACTTCATGGGAATACATTTTTGTTGTCACAATGCAATTAATGCATCGGTGATCAGTTATCATTATTTGGACAAATTTAAAAAATAAACCTATTCTCTCCTTTCTATAGCTAAAAGTCATCTCAAACATCTGAACATGAAAAACATTCAAATCCCTAAAAAAAAGGATAAACATCCAAAGTTATCACAAGCAGAATGATGAGGCTTATCATGACAGCTAATCACTTATTCATTAGCAACTCCAGGAATTAATTCCTGTGACCCAATTTAACGTTTTCTCTCTGTCTCAACTGATTTTTATGAGCTGATATCTAACTTAAGTATTTAGCAAGGTTATTTTTCACAGGTCAACTGAGATTCTACTTTATGGAGGAGGAGGTTACAGAAACAATTAGTATTAAGATTTTTTACTTTTAAAACATTTTTGAGCACCAGGAAATGAGGACTTCAACTAGAAGGAGAGAAATGAAAACTCAAAGCAGGTATTGCAGGTGGGATCTGGCCTGGCCTAAATGGCCCCAGAAACAGAAAAGTTTGGTTACTATCAGGGAACTGCCAAATCTTGAGCGTATTTATTACTGAAGATAAATCAAAATATGGCAGCCAACACTCTGTGCTTACACACTCTTCGTGGGCAATCAAAGCATCCTGTTTTGTCTAGGCAGGGCAACTGTGTATGGGTTCCTCCTCCTTTTTTAGCTTACAGTGTAGGTTTTCTAAGAACAACTCTCTGCACAGGGACCATCTAATGCAACAACTTTCCCTTCCATCCTATGCTGACAACTCCCCACGGATAGCTGAAATAATAAATCCCACAGCCCCTAGGTAACAGAGAATAGGGCCTTCACCCAGGGAATTAGTGGGAGATAGGATAGGGGTCTCGAGGTCTGGGCAGTTCTAAATGTTATTTCTTCCCAATAAAATGTACCACAGTGTTTTGCAGATGCAGCTGTAAACAGGATGAGGTGACAGGAACTCAACTGGCTAAATGTGGCCATTTGCAAAGAAGAGATCAACCTCTAATTGACCAGATACTGTATATAAGCAATAGCTAAGCCTCCCTTCTGGGATACAGAGCTGTGGATGTGAATTCCCCGTCTCCTTTACTTGCTGCAAGTAAATAAAACAACCTTGTGGCAACCTGTCCCGTTTTTGAACAGAGCACCCCAAAGTGAATCCCTTGAGTTTGGTGACAGGTGTATGAAGTTACGCCCCAACGTGACTTGACAGCCCTGACCTAGCCTACTCCTTGTGATTAAGTCAGCATGTTGGTAATTATTATACATAGATAGATATATGTTTATAATTCTCAATCACACTATAAATTTGAAGTTAAGAACACAGATTGAAAAAACAAAAATATTTTGGTCTTTATAACAGAGGGTCCCAATAAGTGTTTCATAAATATAACCAAAATTTTGCTCTCATGAAAACTATAGTGCTCATTATTATAGAAAATGTTTTTTATGTATACCTATAAGAGATAAAGTTATAAAAGTTAAAGTTTTTATGTTGAAGTTGAGTAATTATAAATTTACAACAGGAAAGAGCAGCATCTACTGACACTTTATTTTTTCTTACCTTTGATTACTTAGTTGTAGCTGTTCAATAGTTTGTGAAGTATTACAGAGTAATAACTTATGCCATTAGAATAATATTAATGTTAAAAAATTTTAATTTAAAAACATACTTATCTCCACTTACATTTTATGAGAATAATAGCTCAAATATCAAAGCACAAAATAGGTGTTATTAGAAAAATATAATGCTGTTTCTCTGTGCTTTTGTGTTATTTATTTTATTAATATATAAAAAAGAACTGTATCTAAATGCAGTGATAAATAATTTTGAGTTACAAGATAACCAATAATGTTAACATGATGCAATATCTCATTTAATTTTTACCTATAGAATTTGTGCATTTTTGGCCTAACATCTTGAACAACAAAGTATTTTATTTACAAACCATATGATCATGGTTTCACTGAGAAGATGAACAATACCAGGGTTTAGAAAGATTTCTTTTTTAAACAAAAACCTTTGAAAGATAATGACTGCAATCAAATTATTGGACTTCAGCAAAGTTCCTCTCTTTGAATAAATGTTCAAGTTAGCACATTTCCAACTAAAATATTTAATATTGAACAGTGTCTTGTGTTCAGTGACATTAAGTCTGTGATGACTTTATTTCTCAATTTGTTTTTTGTAGACTTTCACGGAAACAAGAAAAATGGTTGAGTGCAGTGGTTTCAACTCTTCAATGAGGTTTTTGTCCAAACAAATGCCCTGATATCCAGGTCATGCAACTGAAGGAAAGCACTGAAACATCACCAACCAAAATATTTTCTAATCTAACCAAAATAAAAAACAACTTTGGATATGCCAAATATGGTTTCAATGATGACATTCCACATTATTTTGTAGAGTTACATTATATAATAAGAGCATACACACTGTTTCTGAAATTAACAAAATGCATTCTAATTAAAATTCTAAAATAATAATATATATCATATAAAAACAGAAAATTGCATTGTATAAAGAAAACACCAATCAAATCACTACATAAAAATAAAAATATTAAAAATGTTTTAGTGTTTTAAGAAGATACTATCTCAGAATGAAACCCATACAATTCAAAATATATAGCAATTAATTATACTTTTAAAAAGTGAAGTTTTCCTTAGCTATTAAATTCTAATGAATAGACAAAACTGCTAAAGAAACAAACAGAAAAAAATGTATCAGACTCCTTTAACCTTCTTTCACTAGGTAAACGTTTGTCACCGTGTGTTATGCCCAAAGGGAGTAGTCATAATGTCATCTGTCATCAAGGTTCTCCGTCTCCCCGCAAGGGGTAGACACTTCATGTCTTCACTATCAATACTTAATATTTTTGAGTTTCCAGAACACCTCCAGTTTTTACACCATGTGGGCTGATTGATGGATCGTACCAGAAAACTCAAAATTCTGGTTTTGTTTGTTTTATTTTGCTAGGTTTTCCATCAGCATTGCAATTTCCAAAAGATAGTTTCTTTTTATAACATGCTTTCAGAGACAGATAAGTGAATTTTTTCCTTGTTGTTTATTTTGTTTCTATAAACATTAAAAAAATAGCCACTGATATAGTCTATTAATAGAAAAGTAATTAAAATATCACACACACACAAACTTCCCCCTCCCCCCAAGCACAGAAGGCCAGACCCATTTTGGTTAGTTTTAACAAAAATTTTTATAACATATGTTCAGTTCACTGAAGGGAATATTATAAATGCTTGCTAAATGTATAAAATGTGCATTAGTTTTCTATTTCTGCATAGCAATTTACCACAAACTTAGTGTTTAAACACAAGACAGTTTTATTTCCTCCCAGTTTTTCTTTATTGGGAGTCCTCACATCGATTACCTAGGTCTGCTGTCCAGGGTCTTACAGACAGAAATCAAGGTGCTTGCCGGGACTGGGTTCACAGTTTAGTTTAGGGTCCTTGTCCAAACTCATTCGGGTTTCGGCAGAATTTCGTTCCTTGCCGTGGTAGGACTGAGGTCTCTTTTTCTTGCTTGTTGTTTGGCCAGGGCTTGTTCTTCACTCACAGAGGCTGCCCTCAGGTTCTCCACAGACCCTCTCATACTTCTGGTCTCTGTGACTTCAGGAAGGTTCCAGCTCACCTGGAGAGATCAAGACCACCCAGAGAATCTCCCTTTGGATTAACTTGAAGTTAACTGATTCATAACCTAATCACAAGAAAAAAGTCCGATTATATTCACCTACATTCAAGGGGACAGAATTATACAAAAGTGAATATACCAGGGGCCAGATTTGGAATTCTGCCTACCACAATACAATGTACACCATTAATGATGTATCTGCATCTCTAATGCTTGCAGAGAGAAATATCTCTTGACAAGGCAGGTGCACCTCATTCTCAGAATTTTCATTAGGAGAGTTTGAAAGGCAAATCAGGCCCTTAGTTTGAAGAATCCTAATGCTAAAGTGTATATGGGAGCCATTTGCTCAGCCTGTCCCCAAATGGCCTGTATTCAATATTTAAAGTAACTGTATATTGTAGAAAAGAATTTGAAGATCTTCTTAGAGCTTTTGGAAATAAAGTCTGAGCTGAGTTTAGCAAGAGAAAACAAAACATCATAACCCATCTGTCACAGTGGGTTGAGGGTACAGATGCCATGTGTTAGACTCCTGGACTGATTTCATCTACGGTCGACCCAATGGCTCCATCTATCCCCTCTACGGTCCTTTGTATAGTCCCTGAGCATGTTAACATGAATGTACTTAGCAGATGACAGAACCCTCACACTGGTTTCCTGTTCTGTGAAGTGAGAACCATTATTGCACAATAGAAAGGAATAAACAGAATCTCTGATACGCCCATTTCTCCTTGCCAGAACAGTAAATCAGAAAGACTACTACATTTCAGGTCAAATGGTAGAAATTGATGCCAAACCTGAAGACTTGAAAAAATTTAAGTTTTGTGATCCTCATATCTTCATAGAGTTCACCCAATAACAACCTGCAAGAAAATTTAGATAGACCATAGCAGATGACAGTGGAGTTTCATGTATTTAATCAAATGGCACATCCATTCTCACATCTGCTGTACCAGATGTGGTATAGTTCCTAGAACAGAGAGAGCAAAATAGACTTTGCACTTGCTATATGTTTGTGGTGGGCACAACCGGGCCCTACAAACAAGTCTGTATTCTAATCCCTAGAGCCTGTGAGGATGGTAGGTTACATAGCATAGGAGAATTAAGGTTGCTAATCAGCTGGCTTAAAAATGGGGAGATTATCTTGAATTATCCAGGTAGGCCCAATGTAGTTACAAGGGTCTTCAAAAGTGGAGGAGTGAAGAGAAAGAGAAGTAGAGATGGCAGTGTGAGACAGACTTGGTCTCACGTTGCTGGCTCTACATGTGGAGGGAGGGCACTATGTGCCAAGGAAAGTGGGCAGAATCTAGAGACTGAAGAAGGCTGGGAAATCCAATCTCTCCTAGTACCTCCCGAAAAGAATGCCCCCATCTGACGTCTTCATCTTAGCCTGGCCAGGTCTCTGTTCTACAGAACTGTCAGATAATAAATTTGCGTTGTTTCGAGCCACTAAGTCTGTGGTAATTAGTCACAGCAGCAACAGATAATTAATACAGTTTTTATTAATCTAGTGAATGTATTTCATTTCATTTCCCCGTCAGGAAAGGCACTCAAAGACATACATTGAGATGGGCAGTAAGTAGTGCATGATCTTGCCCTAGGACTATGTTAACTCTGCTACTTTCTGTCACAGTGTAATAATCTACCTCCAGGGGTCTCGATTATCTGAAAATTCTATGAAACATCTCTTTGATTTTTTTTGTTGAGAACATAGTAAGCAAGAAGTAGCAGATACTCTGCATACCTTATTAAGCTGATGGCTTGCTAGAGCAAAGGGCCTGCCTTTCATGAAACTTAATGATACAGTGCCTGCCAGGATACTGGAACTTTCTGCCACTTAGACACACAGTGCTTGGTAGACATTTTTGGATTTTTGGAAGAACACATCTCAGATGAGGAATATTGCTCTGATCCATTTATCATGTGACTTAGAAGGCTGCCAGTTTCAAGTGGCGTCCAGAGCAGAAAGCTCAGCATCGAATGTAGGCTGTGTTACAAACAGCTCTGCCACGTGGGTCATATTATCTCGCAGATCCAGTTTGCATGCTTCAGAGCAGGAGTCTGCAAACTGTTTTTGCAAATAGCCAGACAGTGTATATTGTACACTTTGAGGGTCATAGGGTCTCCATTGCAACTACCAAACTCTGCTGATGTGGTGCAACTATTGCGTCCTGCCATTATCGCAGAACTATTTAACTCCATGGCTATAGTGCAGACGCAGTCCTAGACAATGCATAAACAAATGGTATGGCTGGGTTCCAACAAAATTTTAATTACAATCAGAAGCCCTGAGTCAGATGTGGCTCATGCATAGTGTGCTAACCCTGCTGTAGAAAAGGACATTGCGTAGAGTCCTGGGAATACTCCAATAAGAGAGTCACAGCCCAGCCCACTAGGGCTTGGGAATAAGACTTCCCATCTTCAGCAGAGAACTGTATACCACTGCAGTATCACGTCTGGATTTGGGACCTGAACGGCGACTGGGTGTCTGGTTATGAAACATAAATGACTACAGGGATTGAAATTGTCCAGCAAGGATTTGTTACTGTCAGACCCACCATGTCATGAATTCCTGCACTTTTAGCAATCAACCACCCTACGTTGTGAAGGGGAGCAGACCATTACCTCACAAAAGTGCCTCTTTGGCACAAGAATTATTTTGAGCTGATGGCTTTTGAGAATCTGCAGACAAAAGGAAGCTCCAAAAGCAAAAGTAGAAGTTGCCCTTTTTCGTGGAAGAAATTTACATTTATACAGGAAATCTCCATTGGTCAGGTGCCTCTCTCTCCGTACCGGGAAGAGGGGGATGACTCTGAATCACCTGAAATTCTTATCAGCGGAGGAAGCACTGACTTAAGGACACAACAAAGCTTACCCTGTTTACCTTGCCTTTCCTGTAACCTCCCACAACTGTGTCTGTCACACACAACTCTTTTGTCTTGAGGTAGGAGAGGTGAGCAGGAATATGGCATGCATTCTCAACTGGAGCAATAGCACCCCCAAGGGGACAAAATTGGTTCCGGGTCGGGAAAGGGGGTGAATATGTACAAAGCACAGATATGCAACATGGGACATGCACAGATAGAGAGGATATCTATGGTGCTACAATTTAATTGGAGGGAAGTGATTAGGAAAAAGGCTTTTTAGGGGCTAAAAATGAATATAAGTTTGAGAATCACTAGCTTAGGGTTATGCTATACTGTAAGAAATGTCTAATTTCAGTGGTTTAACATAATACAATTATATTTCTCACGAATTGTATTTATGCGGATCTTGCTTTCCTCCACGTGACGATTCAGGCACTCAGACTGCTTCTAAACTTTGGCTCCGACAGTCCCCAAGGCCTCTGTGACCTCTGCTCTGGGCTCAAGATCCAGAAACTTGCTGTCATCTTGTACATTGCCCAGGTCCTGTGTCCGGTTTACTAGGAGATGATTGTACACATGCTCTTCACCCCTCGCTCATCCATCGTACAGTTACAGAGCAGAGACAGATATCCATAACAAAATGCACCTGAACATGCAGAGAAGGAAAGAATGGGAACGAAAACACCTGCGGGGGCGCACACAAAGACCCGCACAGGCAGCAGTGGGAATGACCCGACTGGCCCCCGATTCTGCTCTCTGAAACTAACAACCCAGAACACTGTTCCCCGGGGACCTTGACCATGCTCCGCAGAGTCTTCCCCAGTTCAGGGTCCTGTGCAGTCAGTCAGAGGAGAGGCGGATGTTAGTGCTGCAGACTCCGTGATGGCGGTGGAGATTTGGCAGCCTGCTTTCTGCTCAGGCAAGTTTTGGGATCTGACTGTGGTTTAAGGAACAAAGGTTAAAGGCTTTCTGTCCCAGTGATTTGGTTTCTTTGGCCATAAAATTCCTTACAACTTGGAAAGATTTTTGCTTCTAGCCAGTACTAGGTGCCAGGAACCATACCAAAGTGCTTTCTTAGAAATAGTTGTCGTCTGTCTTATTTCTTGGTTCATGTCCCCTGTAAACTTCACTCTCAATTGAATGGCAGCTCTCTTGACACCATCCAAAACAATAGACTTAAAAAAGAAGCTTAATTCCTATCTTATTTTGGCTTTAGGACTGAGTCACCAACATTGCCTGAAAAATCTTAGCAGGTATTTGTTGCCTCAGCTTGACTTTGTTGTCTGTAGATTTGTCCAATCTTGCCAAATTGCCCAATGTCTCCATTCGCTCCCCTTTTTAGCTATCAAAACAGGTAATTTCTGCACACACTAATTTATTTCTTAGAGTTCCATTCTAAAAGCAGAAAAAATAAGGCCAATGACACTCGGACTTTTAATTTTTAGAATTTTTAGATTTTCCCAAGATCTACAGGCCCAGTAAAACCTTGGTTTGATTTTCCATGTTATACTAAATATTTGTCACGTAATAACAGTTATCCAGCAATTCTATCCTGAAAAATTGTTGCTTACCGCTGCTTAGTCTGATGCTCACTGCTGATAAACTGCCACATATTGTCTGTAATTAGTTGCAGCAGGGCCCTCATTCAGAGCTCTTTCTATGCGGCATAGAGTAATTATAAAGATCCATTAAGTAATAAATGAACAAAGGTCAGTGCCCAGACAGCACATAAACTAGACCAGCAGGAATAGCATTTTCTAGGGGAAACACAAACAATGATAGACAAGCAAGTCCTTCATTTTTCATCATGTTCTAGAAAAATGCTCAGGGATCTAGTTGGGGCAAGATGCCAAACTCCAGGAAAAATTTGGGGGCTGTGGGATTTTTTGGCCTTGAAATTACAGCTTACAACTTGGCAGATGAAGAGAAGGAATTACCCCTTCTGCTGACTATTAAGATGGACTGCGTTTCCACACATATTTTCAGAAGGGCTCAGGGTGTGCTGTATGGCCACTTGTATTTGTTAGTCTGTCGTTCTTGGTCAAATTCACATACCTCCCACCACTGTAACAAATAAACCCCAACATTTAGTCAGTGATATAACACTGCAAAAGTATTATCTCTCATCAATGGAATGGCCAGTTGTCCTTATTATGCAGAGGAGTCTTCCATGAAGTGTTTCAAAGAAACAGTTCCTTTCATTGCTGGTAGAAATTTAAAAGGGGGGTGGGGAAACACAGCATGCATACTATTTTCTTCTGTCTTGGCCCATAAGTAGCACTTACTACATTGTAATGAAAGATCTGAGAGTTTACCCTACTTTCAAGTTAACAAGTTAGACTGCCTGCCACAATGTCATGGATGCTAGCAGAAAACATAAGAGTCCTGAGTCAGAAACAAACGATGGTTTATTATTTACCCCGGTAATAGTTGTCAGAGTATCAACAGATGTTTTGTTCTTGTTCTCTGAGTCCTCACTCTCATATCACGGCACCAAGAGGGCCAGATAGCACCTGAGCATATAGCAGATTATATTCCACAGGAGAGAAACCCCGAGTTTAGGGAGCTTGCATCTTTAACAGGCAGCAAGTATGCATACTCTTTGCTTCAGTGGTTTTACTATCTCTATGGAAACATCCCTGAAAAGATAGTCCAGAACAACAACAACAACAGTCGGTGCCTCTGCTTATAAGACATGGAGACATGAGGATCCGTAGAGAATTGTCTTCCCAAATATCCACCCCTCCTTTCAATACCATCTTGCTTTCTACAAAATTTTCTTATTAAATTATGCCACTCCCTCATCTACTCTGAAAAAGTCTGACCAAGGCCCATCATTTTTCTTATATGGCATTTAATAAAGGCTACTATCAATAGGACTCCAGGCAACTAGATGTGGTCAACTTGCAATATTAACGGCAATCATGGCTTTCAAGGTCCCAGCAGAACAAATTTCATAAACCCTTAGTCTGCCACAAAAAGCCAGGTGGTTTCTCAAGTTTGTGCATTGAAATGGACCAATGCATTAATCCAGCAGGTTATATTTTCAATTATATAGACTATTGCCTCTCCTTAAGGATAAAGTCTAAGGAAATCCCAGCCAGTGAGTTGAGGCTGGCGTGAATGCTTTCCAAGGTGCACATGACTTGACTGATGACTTCAACTGAAGTGGGCACATATTCTGTGTCACCCTTTCGAAGTGCATAATTCCCATTGCAGAGGAACTGCCCACCAGGTATGCCTGATTACCAAGGTAGTTAGTTGCACAACCAGAAAGTTGCTCCGAGTGAACAAAAGCAGCCACATTTGGGAGAGATCTCTGTAGTTGTCTCATGGCTACTTGATCTCCTGGTAATGTTTCCCCAAACACTTTGAAGTTCCCTAATAATCACCATTTAGGTGCAAGTAAACACGTTTGGGTGGAAGGCAAGTTAACGGCTAACTTCCATACAAGAAGTGTAGCCATCGGGCACAAATTATGACCCTAGAATTGGAGAGTTTCTCACAACTGTTGGGATCCCTCTCCTATGTGGGGTCTACATCTTTCAGGGGCCTGACTTGACGGGGCCCCCAACATGGCTTCCAAGCTTGCTAATACACTTTAGGATTTCCTATTTATTTTGAATAATTGAGTCTGGCCATTGCTTTTGAAAGGACTAATTGAGAGCAGTTAGTCCAACCTGTCCTGTTTTTCATGTCCATCTGTCTCATGAAATGACTGAGTTCCAACTGTGATAATGGTGTTTGGAAAGACATTCAGAGGCGAGGACAATTGTTTTGCATGGGAGGTAGGGGAGCCAAAGCCACCTTCTGCTGTTTCAGTGGAATCGTCAGTCAGATTGGTGGTCAAATTATGTTTGAGCCATCTGGTGTTAAATTATAGACCCAGCAGTCAAAATTTAAGATGCTTGCAACAATCTGTGAGAGCCTGTATCAGTATTCTCCATCCCCCAAAACAAACAAACAAACAAACAAACAAACAAACAAACAGGCAAAACCCAGAACATATAAGAAGAGTCTTATTATATATATAATATTTATTATATAAGAGTCCCACAGTCTGTTATCTCCAGCCTGGAAACCCAGGAAAGCCAGAGGTATAGTTCCAGTTCAAGCCCAAGGCCTGAGAACAAGGGGAGCCGATGGCGTTACTCCCAATCCAAATCCAAAGGCTGGAGGATCAGGACCGCTAATGCCCAATGTCAAGAGATGATGGATGATGTCCTGGCTCAAGCAGAGAAAATGACTTTGACTTTCCACAACCTTTTGTGCTACTCAGACCCTCAACAGATTGGATGATGCCCACCTGTGAGGGCAATCTTCTATATTCTGTTTGCCCATTCAAATAACAATATCTTCCCGAGACACCCTCACAGACACATCCAGAAACAATGTTTTATGTTACCTGAGCAACCCAATCAGGCTGACACATAAAATTAACCATCACAGAGTGTATCAGGGCACCTTTCTTCATGAGGAAACCTCCTTGGATAGTTAGAAAAATTTCATGTTCTTTCTTCTTCTTACCTCCTGGGGTCTAAGATGTTCCTTCCAAAGCTCTGAGGCATTCCTCCTTCCACCACTCCTCTGTTAGGTTCCCATGCGGTGTAATAAATTATCACAAACATAGCAGCTTAAAACAACTGCCATTTATTATTTCACAGTTTCTGTATGTCAGGGGGCAGGGCACGGCTTAACTGGATCTTCTGCTCTGGGTTGCATCAGCTGAAATCAGGTACTGGTCAGGGCTGTGGTCTTATCAGAGGCTAAACTGGGGGAAAAATCTGTATCCAAGATCCCTCAAGTCATTGTCGGAGTTTATTTCTTTAGGACTGCAGGACTAATACTTCAATTTCTTCCTGGTGTCTACCTCAGCAGCTAGAAGCCATCCACAGTTCTTGAAACCTCCATTCCTTGCTACACAGTAGCTTGCTTCTTCAAGGCCAGGAACACCGGGATATTACAATGTAATCATAGGAGCAACCTCCCATCATCCTTGCTACGTCAGACTGTAAGGTAAGTATGGAAATTGACATCACCTATGCTGTCAGAGGTCATGCCCATAATTAATGGAAAGGAATTATGCAAGGGAGTGTACACCAGGATGAAGGGATTCTGGAGAGCCACCTTACAGTCTGTCCCCCATAGTCTGTTCTGTGGCCCCCAATGATTCTGGTCGATCCTGCATGCACCACACATGTGCTGCCTCCCAAGGTTCTCAGGGTGTCACTCATACCTCAAGCCCAAAGTCCAAAATCTTGTCATCTAAATAAGGTCCCTACAGATGAGACTCCTGGTTGTAGTTCCCAGGGCCCAGTTCTTTACCTGTGGCCCTGCAAAACTAAAAAGAAAGCTATCAACATCCAGGACAACATGAAATGGGGAGCCACAGAGTTGAACAGCTATAAACCAAGTAAAAGGAAAAATAATTTTTCCTCTGCCTTTCTTATTTCTTTGCTGAGGTTTTCCGCTGTAATAACAGACAGGTTAAACAAGAGAAAAAAATACATTTTATTAACTTGTATACCTCCTATACACATGGGAGATACCCAAGAAAACTAAGTAACTGTCTGAAATGGTCCAAGCCATCACCTTAAATGTCATCTTCAACTGAAGACAAAAGAAAGACCTTGAGGGAAGGTGAGGCAGTTCACGGGAAGGTGGGTCGTGGAAATGTCTGGTAAATGGAGGTTTCCTTGCCATTCAGATGAGTCTTTCAGGTGAAGAAATTCTCTCTGACAATAGATCTCTTCTTGGTACCGGCTCTCTTTCTAAAGTAAATTTCCTTTATAAACGTAGATTTCCTTTATAAAAGGGTGACTTCTACTCTGTTTTTAGAGCTTCTTCTCTGTGTCTGCAGTTTATTAAAGTAATTAGTTCAAAATGGTCTTTATGCCAGAGAGGCATATTTTGGGGTGGCGTATTCTGCCACCCTTCAACAATCCTAGTGAAAAACAAGGGATATTGAGAGATGCTGAGGGGTCACTGGTTCGGCAGATCTGAAACACAGTTGAGCAAGTATGTGGCATTTCTCTATTAGTTTTCAAGATCTGGGAATAACCCTCCATGTCACGGAGCTGCACCCTCTGGGCTCTTTCTTTTGTAAGGAAGGTAGCACACTTCTGAAGCTGCATACTTTTATCAGTCTGATTTCTACCAGTAGAATATTGGCAATCTGACAACTTCTTTTCATTTTGTACTCTCTGTCCTTCTCATTCCAATAAACAGGTTTTTTTTTCTTTGAAATAAACTTCTCAAAACTTTGTAGGCCTCCCATGGATTTCAGTGGGGTTAAGTCCACTTGACAAAATCCAACCCCATAGGTCTTTCCAGATTAATCCTCTCCCTGTTTTAGCCTCCTGCTGGGCTGGATAAGAGTCAATGCCACCAAGCATCCCGGAGGCTCTGAGGTGTGATGAGGAGGATCTCTGAGGCACACCCTTAATCCCTTCAAAGGGTCCTTTGTGTGAATGAATACTCTTGTTTTTTTCCCTGAAGTTTTAGCAAAGTCATATTTTCAGTTTTTTCTCCATGCCAAGATTTCAGAAGTGATGCGTGCATTTTAGCATCTTATGCCACCCGAATATGATGAGAATTTCCAAATTTATCAAGTCTTTGTTCCCTTTAGTTTAACAGTTTACCTCATTTCTCTCTTATGTGTTTTACTGTAAGCAGAAGAAAGAAACTAGGTTGTACCTTCAACACATTGCTTGGAAATCTCCTTGTAACTAAACAAAAAAGTTCATCACTTACATGTTCTGTCTTCCACTAACATCAGGAGACAATATTGCTAAGCTTTCTGCCACCATATACACAGAGAGAGATGGAAATCCTGGGATGCCACCCTATGTCTGTCTGATACAAAACCCAAATCTCTTCCCACTAGCTATACTGGGACCTCCACCTCCCACTCCCTGGCCTCTGTCATCCTCTACTCACATCCAAACCTTCTGTCTGAAAAACCCAGTTATGACAGGTACAAGGAAACTTTTATAAAACTTACAGAAACCCACTGAACACCCCCAAATGCACTCATGGGCCCCTATAAGAGACTTGGCAAACAAGTAGTCATTTCATTATGACCTATGTAGGACAGGAAGAAATTTTCCTCTACCCTCAAGGTTCTTTCAGCTGGTCTAATTATCAAAAATATGTGAGACAGATTAGCAAGAGAAAATAACCAAATTTAGTTGTATACACATGTATGGGAGCCCCACCTGCCGGAGAGAGTCAGATACCTCAGGCACACGAGAGGGTCAAGGACAGGAAGGTAAAATTGGTGGATATGACATTCTGAGCTGGGAATGAGGTAAAGCACCTTGGGGATTCAGAGGGTAATTTCATTTTATTGTTTTCTTATTTTTGGTGATGGACACAAACTAATACTCAGAGCTCCTTAAACCAATCAAATGTATTTATGATTGGCTAGCCAAAGTTAGAAAAACACCCACTTGAAATTAAAATTTATTAGAAGCATAGTTCTTATAGCCTGACTAACTAGCTATAGGCTGTCATAAACACTGAATATAATTTTAAAACAGAAAGAAAAATTAAACTCTAAAATAGCTTCAGATGTAAGGCAATACACGATGTCCAAAGCAACAAGAAATCAGGTTGTCTTCCTCACCCCATCATTCAGGGACGGATAAGATCTCATTAACATTCCACACACAAAAGTCAGTGCGATGTGAGTTGAATACGGTCTTTGGAGTCTGACAGGCATGAGGCTGAGTCAGATCTGCTCTCTGCTGTTTGACCATAAACAAGTTACATAATCTCTCTGTTAAAAAAAATTCAACTGAATACATTTTAAAGATGTTATTGACTTTATTCAATGATTCATGAATTGGGCAGCATCCAATCTAGCTGATAGAAAGGAGCTCTGAGGAGCTATACAAATGAAAGACTTATAGTCAGAAGGGAGTGGGAATGAGGAAGCTCTACTTGGCAAGAGAGCAGGTTGATTATTGCAAGGTTCCTTTCCTTTAGGGGATGCTGTAGTCTGTTGGAAGGATTACCTAACTAATTCTGATGAGGTGATTTCTGATTGAATGGTTTACGTTTCCCTTGAAGCTCAAACAGTAATGACGTCTCAGTTTGGTGAGTTTAGCATAAACAACTCCATTGTGATCCTGCTGCCTTGTTTTTAGCATCTTGAAGTCTCAATGTCTTCCTTGTTATCCCGGAGATAATGTTGGAGGTTCCCTCATGGATCTTTGGCAGATACGTGAGATAAAGGGTATGAAATTTTAACTGGGTGCCCCAAACATGGTCTTATTGTTATAGTTTGCTGTTATTGCTCTTATTGTTATAGTTTATCTAGTACATGTTAAGATTATGATGCATCCAACCATAATGTAAATGCCCTCATTTTATATTAAACCCTAATATAAAATAAACCTTAAAAAGTATAGTTTTCTTATTTTTAAAAAACTTCCTAGAGAAATAATTTAAAGTCAGTAACACAGAGCACTAGTGGATTAAACTACTGGGATGCAAAGGCAATTCTAATGTATGTATCCTAAATAAAGATTCATGCAAAAACATACTGGAAGGACATGGGAACACACTATGCATTAGGCAGCTTAAACTGCTATGACAAAATAGTATAGATTAGGTTGCTTAAAAACTTATTTCTCACTGTTCTAAAGACTGGGAAGTCCCAAATTAAGGCAAATGCAGCTCCTGGTGAGGACCCACTTCGTGGCTTGTAGATGGCCTCCATCTTGCTGTGACCTCACATGGTGAAAGTGCTAACGGGAGAGACCTGGTTCTTTCACCAATGCCGTAAAGAATTGCATATCAGCAAATCCATTAGTGTGCAAACAGGGTTTAATGGTGATATGTTCTCATGGAAGAGAACAGGCCTAGTTAAGGTAGGGATGCGGGGCTGAAAGGCATAGGTTCGGGGTGAAGCAGAGTAAGGTAGGTGAAAGTAAGGGTGGCCAGAAGCCAGGCTGGCAAGCGTAGATGGTGAGGGCTGGGGTGGCAAGTGAGCTCGTGGCCAGAGGCCAGGCAGCTGGGCTGGGAGGCCAGAGAGCCAAGAGTGCCAAGCACCCCAAACCCTTTGTCCTGAGGACTTACATAGTTGGCAGACAAGGGGTGAAGGGGGGAAGAAGTTACAAAGTGATCGACAGGTAAAAGTGGTGCCGGTTTTGGGGGAAAGTGGTGTAAGTACCCAAAGGTGTTAATGGGCTTCTTCCCTTGGGCACTATGGGCCCTTCAGGCCTTGGGATGAAAGCATAGTTTCAAATGCTTTCTTTCCCAGATAGTGGAGATGATGCAGAATTTCAAGGGCTTCCCTCCTTCATGCCTTTATTTCTCCTCTGGGGCTTATTCTACTGTAACAGAAGGAGAGAGCTCTGCTCTGTCTTCCTCTTCTTATAAGGGTATCCCACCCTCAAGACTTCATCTAAACCCACTACCTCCCAAAGGCCCCACCTCCACAAGAATCACAGCAGAGGTTAGGGTTTCAACATGTGAATTTTGATGGTGGGGTATGTGTGTTGGGGAGGGTGCATGGGGTGATACAAACATCCAGTCTAAACACGCTTTTGTAATTTACATTTTCTATTTAACAAATTGCCACGAACATTTTTCCTTTTCGATAATTATTCTCTGAAAACCTGAAAACAGAATCTAGAAAAAGACATGACTCATAGAGTGAAAGTCTGGAAAGACCTAATCAAATGTATTGTAGGGGGACCCATGGGCTAGGGCTGCATTTCAAGCGGTTTGAGACCATTCCACTGATTTGAATTTTGTGACCAAGTTGTTTGAACAGGGGACAGCCTTGGAAGCCATTCAGAGGCTCAGGCAAAAAGCCTACCAAGCGGACAGCACACCTCCTGTATGGTTTAGATACAACGACTAAAGCCCGGTGCTTATGTGAACACGTTTTTGGGCTAAAATGAACTCAAACACAGGTCCTGGGAGTGGTGCGGCCCATCAAGGGGAAGGAGACCCCACTTGCTGCCATGCAGCGCTCTGTCCAGTGTGAAGACGGGCTGCGTCGAAACCCCCACTGGAGTCCAGTGTTCTCAGGCAGGTACTGCTCTCACTATGAAACTGTAATCCATCCAAACTTCCGCCTCCAGAAGCAAGTCCTACATGCCACATTTTCCAGTTTGTGTTTTATATTTCTTTTCAGAGCCATCACTTCTTTTTGATTGAGAAGAAAAAAATATGACACTTCTTTCAGATTGTTAAGGAAGAAGTTGTTACTGTAAAAGCCCATATGTCACCATCCTCGGGCTGAAACAGCTCAAAAATGGTATATGATCACTTATTTAAATTTGTATTGTGACTGTGTCTGTTGTCATAAAAGATGTGGCTAGGCACATAAATAGTAATCCACTTACTTGTTTTGATAGTTATACTGTCTTGTCCTCACTCACAATATAGTGTTACTACATTTGCTCTAAAAGTTGAAAGCACTTAGACGTTAATATCTTTCAGTGAAGGTTTTGAGTAAAAGTTAAAGGAGCATAAAGATTCATATTTTAATGTGAGTACAGTTGAAAATAAAGTAAATAAATATTGAAGTACTGCTATATATATAATTTGTGAAATCTTTTGAATAGTTTTTAGGTCCTCTTTATAGATTTATAAATATAACACTAGTTTTCTAGATATAGAAAAACCTATTCTTGCAGTCAGTTTTATAAAAATATAAAAATGTGATATCATAAATTGGAGAGAATCCAATTAATAACGATAATATGCACCTGTTTTACCCAGAACAGCCATGGGAAAAAGAAAATGACTGAGAAATATAAAAAACATTATCTTTGTTTTTGACCCTCAAATCTCATTTTCTAATTTCGGTAATGCCCTTTAGCTTTTTCCAAATTGCTCTTGGATAAGTGTCAGGATTTAACAATAAATTTGATCTTAATATTCATCTATAAACATAAAGTATACTTTCACTTGAAAAAATTTTTAAGGTTTTGTCAGCCTCCAAATGTTCTAAGAAAATATGCAATTTTGATACAACTTAGGTGCAGGCTATAATAATACTTAGATGAAAAACTATGGTTCAATTTCATGGGATCCAAGGCCTTAAAGGTACTATATATGAACTTCAAGTATTACTGAAGTAATTAATTGTGGAGAGAAATGGTGGATCATACTAACTCAATTAGTGTCACTGTGAGATGGAATGTCTTCTTTATGCTATAGATGAGAATAAGACACAAGAAAACACCTCACAGTATTACTCGCCACATGTATTTACACAAAGTAAGCAGCAAACAAAAATCAAGAGCAACGACTAAGATGGACCTACTTAGCATTTATTTTTGAAAGTCTGGGACCAAGCTGAGAATCTTTTCGCACAAGTATGAGAAACGGGTGTCCAAAGACAGTAGGTAACCACCCGCAGTCCACTGGTTAGGGGAGGAGACAGCAAGAGCCATACCAACGCTCACAGCTGAGGCTGGCTTTCGATGGCTAAAACTTCACTCTATGCTGCAGAAAAGGTAAGATACCCAAGTAAAGGGTTCGTATGTCCTTTCCATTGGGGGGAGTCATGTAACATGATTGGAATAGGGGGACATTTGGGAAAGTGGTAGAATAAATATTTTCTATGATTTTTTTTCTCCCTGAAGCACTGGAGAACTTGGCTTTGAACTCAATGTTTGGAAAAATAATCTAAGCATTCTAAAATCTATATTATTTTCCTAAATTGTATGGCTAAAGAAAGAGAAGTACTTGCTTTTGACTTTTCTACTCTCTCGTGTACAGGAAATCCTCAGATACAGGTGGTGATTTTTTGTTGTTATTTCCTAACTTCTCTCTCAAAGGGACAAGTAAATAAAATTAATTATTTGCAGAAGGAAACCTTTGCTTCAGAGGGCTCATTAGTCTCGCAATGAGAGAAGATTAAAAACAAATGAACAGAGTAAAAATTGCCTGACAATGCTTGATTTTATTTATTCTTCAGGAAACCCAGCCTCTTTCAATTTCTTCTTAGACAATTTTGTGAGGTTCCTGGAAGTGTTGTACCCAGCGCACTAAGAAGCTAGTTGTCTCCATGACTACTGCATGTATTTCAGCACTTTCTCTTTCTTCTTTGGTCACTGAATATCCCAATTACTGCTATCCTCCGAATATCAGTTGTGTTACCCGTACCCACTAGAGACAAGCTGCATCTGCCGCTGCCACAGATTCAAACATCTGACCCAGGGGTTGAACTTGGTGCTAACGTTTGCCTCAATTATCGCCAACCGAGAACATGGAGTACCCCACTGCTTCGGCAGGAATGCTGCCGAATCTGCCATCCTCATCTCCAGCAATCAGCACAAACGTCGTTTCTGATCTGTTATCCCACGTTATAGAGAAACATGTATTTCCTCTCTTTCTCTCCCTCCCCCCTTTCATCTTTGCATTTTTCACTCCATCTTTCTTTTATCTTAGTACACAGGGAAGTACCAGTGGAAAGCCGTAAGGGGAATTTACCTTTTGGAGCTTATCTTAGGGGAGCAGAGACAGAAAATAAATGATTAAACACATACGCAAACAAAAAAACATTACCCAGGAAGTAAATAAAGTGGGTGGTGTGTTAGAAAGCAATAGGTGTGGGGCCTGCCTTTCATAGGATGGATCGGGGAAGCCTTTTCCAGGGAGTTTGTGCTCTGAGACATAGAAGACGAGAGGCGTTAACAATGAAGAGAGTCAAATACTCCATTTAGAGTCAAGAGAGAGCTAAGTATTATTTAACTATATTGAGGTATTGAAATAAAGTTAGTCTATCATTTCATTTATATGACTTAACTCTACTTTAAAATAAGGTTTTTTTCCCCTTGGTACTCAAACACGTACAGAAACCTTACTGTCTTCTTGAAATGCCTTAAATATGCCTACGTCTTAAAACAAATATGATTTAGGCTCAAGCAACATCCTCTTTATGGATCAAAATGTGCAGTAATTATAAAGGCCAAGAAATTCTCAAAGCTATGAAAAGCCCCCGAATCTAAGATCAGGTTTGGCTTTTAAAATTCTTTAAAACAAAACTGTAACAAACTTCAGGTTTTTGGTTCTAAGCAGATAAGACAATTGGAAGTTGTCACTCCATCCAAACAATAAGCAAAAAGCTGAGCAACAGAAAAATCAAACTCTTCCTAGAGCTGTGTTAAGAGAGAGGTGAGTTTGAAGCAAAACGATGCCCCCCCCCGACTGAAGAGACGGACAGGTAAATGCAGAGAATCACAACCGACTAGAGCAGAAAGCCACCAGCTGAAATAATTATGGGAAACAGCAGCAGGGAAGGGAAGCCGGAACTGGAAATGATGAGTTGCGAGAGGCTCTGAGTGCATGTCTGAGATAAAAACTCCAGGGGAGCCAGAGTCATAGGAGGAGCCACACTACCAGGTCTTATGGTGAATATTAGAGAAAAATCAGCTCTGCTTCCAGCAGGGGGAGGGGAAACCATCTGTGAAATGCTTCCCCACCTCCCACCCCCTCACCACCACAAAAGCCTATTTATGACAGTTTCACTATTACAACTGAATACACTGTTATAGTTGGAGACTTCAAAACACATCTGTTGGAAATGGATAGATTTGGCAGGGAAAAAATTAGGGTACAACTGAACTCAATACCATAAAGCAATGGATATAATGGACATCTATAGACTACTTAATTCAACATTAGCAGTTCACAGGGAGGAATCCCTAAGATGGACCACATTCTGGGCCATAAAACACACCTTAACAACTTTAAAATAATACAATCATACCATATCTGCCCTCATAACACAATGGAATTAAACTAAAAATCAGTAATTGAAAGATAGCTAGAAGATCCCCAATACATGGAAATTAACATATTTTTAAATAGCACATGGGTCAAAAAAGAAGTGTCAAGAGAAATTAAAAATATTTTGAACTAAATAAAAAAAACAGAATTAGAAAAACTGTGAGATGTAGCAAAAACAATGTTTATAGAGAAAATTATAGCATTGAATTAATATATTAAAAAGAAGAAAGATCTAAAATTAGTACTATAAGCTTCCTGCTTAAGAAATTAGAAAAATAAAGCAAATTAAATCCAAAGTAAGTAAAACAAAAAGCAACAATAAAAATTAGAGTATAAATCAATGAAATTGAAATGTTAGGTGAATGGATAAATAAACTATGGTACATCCAGACAATGGAATATTATTCGGTACTAAAAAGAAATGAATTATCAAGCCATAAAAACACATGGAATAATTGTAAATGAATATTACTAAGTGAAGAAGCCAATCTGAGAAAACTACATATTGTCGAGTTCTAACCATATGACACTCTGGAAAAGGCAAAACTATAGACAGTCAGAAGTCAGTGATTGCTGAGGATTTGGAGGCAGGAAAGGAGGGATGAATAGGTGGAGCACAAATAATTTTTAGGGCAGTGAATCTATTCTGTATGATACTGTAACGGTGGATACGTGTCCATATCCATTTATCCAAACTCATGAAATAACCAAAAGCGAAGCCTAATGTAAACTATGGACTTTGGGCAATGGTGGTGGTGCACAGCAACACACCAGTCTGAGGATGTTGATAGCAGGGAGGCTGCGCGTGTGTAGGGGGCAAGGGGCATATGGAAAATCTCTGTACCTTCTGTTCAGTGTTGCTGTGAATCTAAAGGTGCTCTAAAAAATACAGTCTATTAAAATTTTTAAAAGTTAGCACTTATGTTTGCTAGACCTCAAACTAACTTAAAAAGTCAGGGTCAATGTACTACACAAAATCTGAAAAACATCATGCTAATGAAAAAAGTCTCAAAAGTTCACATATTGGCCCTGGCTTGGTGTGACTCAGTGGATCAAGCACCGGCATGTGAACCAAAGAGTCACCAGTTCAATTCCCAGTCAGGGCACATGTCTGGGTTGTGGGCCAGGCCCCGGGAAGGGGGCGCAGAAGAGGTAACCACACATTGATGTTTCTCTCCCTCTCTTTCTCCCTCCCTCTACTCTCTCTGGAAATGAATATATAAAATCTTTAAATAAAAGGTCACATATTATATGATTCCATTTATATATAATGTCCAGAAAAGGCCAGTCCATGGAGACAGAATATAGATTAGCGGTTCCCAGAGCTGGAGACAGCGGAGAAAGGAAACGGGCTGCAAGTGGGTGTGGACTGTGTATGCTTCAGACGTTCTAGCATCAGACACTGGTAATGGTTGCTCTTTCGTATGAGTATACCTTAAAAACCCACTAAAATGTACACTTTTACAGAGTAAATTTTTATGGTACATGTTTAGTTATACCTCAATAAAGCTGTTATGTTAAAAGTAAAAGTATCTTTAAATATTAAAAAGTTGTGTAAGTGGGTAAAATCAAATAGTAATAGAGTTACAAGATTTTCAGTTACTAACAATGGGAGTATCAAGAGGAATTCTAAAGAAGCCAGATATTTTGGAGAAATTGAAAAGCTAAAGAAAATATATGAAATAGATTATAACTTTTGTTTTATAAATAAGCAACTAAAGCTAAGTTAGAACAAGGACTACCCAAGGTAGCAAAGAGATTAAGTGCCAATGTTGGGACCTAAATTCAAGCCAGTTATGTCCAATACTAAAAACATTTTTTTGATCTTGCAGTCTTTTTTAACTTCTTGTGTTTCAGCAAATAAATACATTTCTCATATCAAATCATATTTCTAGAACACAAATAATAAAAAATCTATAAGGTGTTAAAAATTTATCTTTTTAAAATATTTACACTTCTAACATTTTTCCTTCAGGGCATTAGAAAGGGAAACTGTGTATTAAATATTCCAGATAATTAGAATTTCAAAAACATCCAGAAAATATCTAAGAAGAAATGCTTTGCAAATAAACAGAATCTGGTAACCACAGATTTGGATGAAACTGCTCCTGTGAAACACTTGTTTGCATACATGACATCAAAGCTCTGTTTTGTTTGTTTTGGGCTCCCAATTCAGGAACGTCTGTTCAACAGAATCTGTTTAATATGAAAAATACTCTTTGGTTTGAAAACATGCTGAATGGATATGTAGACCATTCATTAGTTCTGTCACTAGTAAATGAAGGCAAATTCATCACCCTGGGTAAAAATTCACTACATAAGTGTTACCACTCGAAACCACTTTTTTCTGCTTTTATGCTTTTGAAGACTTTTTACTCTCCTCCTTCTACAAAGTTTTCGGCTACAACTTCTATATAGTCAAATTCTACAAATGAACTGTGAACTGATTTCAAAATTTGTTAAATATCCCCTACCCTATGAACGTTTTTGAATCTTCTCATGCTTTCCATTTTGAAGTAATGTCTTTGACTTCCCATAGCATTTCTCTTTGTTTCCTTCAATATTTACACCCCATGAGATACTGTAAATATTCATGTACATCTTACATATTACATAGATAGTTCCTCTAAGACAAGATTTTTTTCTTATTCAGATGTGTATTCCAAGAAGTGCCTAAAATGGTGCATATTATAAACCTTGTATTTGTTGATGAATAAACTGTATGAGAAAATAATTTGGAGGTACTTGTACAATTTGTAGCAACTTGATATATAAAACATTGAGAGAAAGAATGAAACAGTCAATTAAGTGCTTCAAATATTCCATTATTGAGGGAATTATGGCAAATTATTACCACTATTTGGGGAAAAGATGACAGTCTGAGAGTTAAAATAGTAAAAATCATAATATAGTGGATAATATTAATCTTATTTATAAATAAGTCATTCTCTGGGTGAAATGATGGGCTGCATATAAACTCAAAGGTTACTTTTTAGATGGCCAAGGAATATGTTTGTCCTGGGAAGAACCCTATAATCTAGAGATCCAAATAATTTTATGAAGAAAGAATGGGTTAAAGAAGAATAGTAAGGATGGAATCTAGAAAAGGGAGAACCATAGAGCAAGGAATGCATTTGTTCACTCATTTAACAAATATTTCCTGATCACCATGTACCAGGCACCAATGTTTTTGAAATTCTAATTATCTGGAATATTTAATACACAGTTTCCCTTTCTAATGCCCTGAAGGAAAAATGTTAGAAGTGTAAATATTTTAAATTATTGGATATTTCACTATCCCCCAAAGAGGGTCAGCTGATTAGCTAAATGTCATGATTATTGTAATCTATTGAGTAGGTAGATCCTTATACAAAATGTAAATTCATGAGGCTCATGTAGTTGATGATAATATCTATCAGTGCCATAGGATTAATTCTTCTCCGCTTGATTTATATTGAACAAGTGACTTTCTGATTGATTCCTAAATTAAAACTTTCAATCTTCCAGAATGTTAATGCAAATATGTTAATATTCTAATGATTCCAAAGTGACATTATTTTTTGTAAGTTTTCAAACTGGCATTTTGATTTATATGTAAGCTTTTGATGAGATGGTTAGAATGACTCAATGCTACTGAATCTGATTAACTCTCAGTAGACTATTACCAACTTCATACTGCACTGACTTTAAAAAGTAAATACATCTTCTATAAATAGCAAACCATTTTAGCATGTACAAAATATTATCTGTTTAATATCGTTGGTAGTAACAACTGAACGTATGGAAAAATCTTTATTGTTAGGCTGAAACTGATCTACTTTTACGTAGTTTAGGCAATGTGCATATATTTTTGAGACAATAGTGGAAATATACTATTAAAGATAGCTCCATGGTAGTGGACAAAATACTATACAATATCAAAACACTAAATTCAAGTTTGATACCTTCAAGCTGAATACAAGGGGTTTTAACTATCACTTAACCCCTTTGGGCTACCATTACTTTTTCTGTAAAAGGAGAGCATTAAATATGATGAAAATTAATATCCCAGTCTGCTCTGAAGTCAGCATCCACAGAATAGTTGTTTTTCTAAAAAACACGTTCATTCATCTACCCATCCAATCAGGGCTATTATTCTCAAAAGTAAAATAAAAAAAAATAGATACCACAAATATGTAGGTGCATGAAATTTTTCACCTTCTAAAAATTAAAAACAAGCAATATGAAAATCCATAGACAAGAAGCCCTGAAAAATTCATCATCAAATGTTAACTAAAATAAACAAGGCACTACAGCCCACTCTTTGATTAATTTCTATTTTATTTAACCAAAGTTAATTAGTACCCAATGCATTGTACCGAGTTTATTAACTATATGTATAGTGTTTCTAATACAGATTATTAATGCATGCAACAAATACTAAGTAACTGTTATATGCTAGGTGCTATGCTAAACAATGGGCATTATCCTCACTGTAGTGAAGTCAAATAAATTAGGAGAATGATAGCTTGTCACAAGTAATTTGAAGAAAATAATCATTGTGCTATGAAAAATGGGCAATATGGGGCTTCTAGTCATCTTCTGATATTACATTTATATCTAAGAAACTGATTGGCTAGGTATATTTTAATTTAATAAAGTCTAACATTCCTCTGCTTTTTTGCTAATGAGAAGAAATAGCTAAATCATCTGGCCTATTAAGGCCCATTTAACATAACTATCTAGAATAATGTAAACATAGAACTTTAAATATTATCCCTAAATTTGCTCACTTAAATAAACTTTCATTGATCGGTTATCTTCTTTGGGCTAGAAGATGACTCTCAGAGGTCATTCAATTCTCTCAATAAATATATGCTTTAAAGATATACTAATTAAAAATATTTTTAAAAGTTGATTACTTTTTAAAACCCAGTTAGTGGTGAAACTAGGCAAGGAATCTGGGCCTTTTTGAAATAGAGTAAGTTTTTGTTTTCTATTGTGTAGTTTTGAAAACAATTAATGGTATTCAAGATGACCAACTAAAAAGTACTTGTACTTTGTGAGATTTCAAAAGACTCTCTAAAAAAACTGAGTTAATTAAAACTGTATGAACTTTCTCAAGAGGCAAATATTCATGAGCAGAATCAATTACACTTCTTATGAGGTTCTGGAAGTTTATGATTGAAATCAGAAAACAAAGTTGTGAAAGGAGATAGGTACAGTAATAAACATTATGTAACTTCATCCAAAAATTCTTTAGTTTCACTGAATGTAAATAAGCTTGACTGTTAAAGAGTAAAGAAAAGAAAAAAAATTTCCATTTCCTCATTTGAGAAGGTTGGAAAGTAATGGCTTCAACTCTCCCAATTAAATAGAGATTTACAGGATAATTAATATATGTCAATTGTGGTTGCAATTTCATTAAGAAATTGTGAGCAACAGTAAGAAGACATTCTTGACATGTAGTTTAATCATTGAGAAAGTTAAGAGATTCAAGTAGGGCTTTCAGAGTAAATATCTGTGGGAGTTTTGGGAAAAAGCTAAGATTCAAGGAGTGAACAAGAACACTTGGATACTTATTGATAGTAATAAAAACCACTATAAAGTTCTAACAGAACAGGTTTTAATTTTTTAAAATTCCAATATGTTGAGATACATGAATAAGCACACACACACACACACACACACAATTTTCCTTTCCAGTCTTCCAATACACACCCGCATGTAAATGATCATGGAGGGGCGATGGGGAGAGAGAATTGAGAGATACTTGACAGAAGGTGTAACATATGAACTAGTTGTCTCTCTTACTTGAACTTACTGTTAAGATATGAAAAATGTATAAGAAGAAATGGTGGCTATCTTGTGCCTCTAAGTAGCTATATCTTTAGACTCTCCACCTTCATCTTTTTAGAACCCTAATTTAGACTGAAGGAAACTCACTCGAGTTTCCTGGCCAGAAGTGGGCGAGGATTATGAGAGGATTCTAGAAGCAGCTGGTTCTCCAGTCCGCAGCTGCCCATGCAACCTCATTCTCTGCTCTTCCTTAGCCCTTTCCATGGGTTTAATGCTTATTCTTACCGAATTTCCGTGTAAGGTCATAGACAGGGAGTCACATCCGAAAAGACCTTTAGTTACTAAATTGTACCTTCCTCAGGAAGCAAACAATGGAGGGTCCCTTCGAAGCGATTCTGCTACCTAATCCACAAAAGCCGCTGACTCTCCTAGGTTTAGCCCTGGATCTTCCTTCCCTCAATTTACTCCAGTCTCTGTATAGGCTTTGCATCAGTTACTCGCTGCTTTTTTAAAGGGTGAAGTGGCTAAGCCCCGCCTACCGATGTGAGTGGCCAGTCACTCTGTCCCGCTGTGCGGTTGTGATTTGCAGGCAAAACCGAGTCGTCAAGCCCCGCCCCGTTTCCCTTTGCCGCGCTAGCTGTCTCGGGTTTTACCCGAAGGTGGAGAGTGGGATTCGGGCCGGCGGCGCTTGGAGCAGGTGAAGAAGCATCTTCATTCCGGCTGTCGCTGCTGTTATTTCTCCAAACGTGGGTCTGAGTCAAGGAAGGATAAGCATTCTTCCTTTGCCGCTAGAGCTCCAGTGAACTGTTGCCCAGAACCTAGGCACTTCATACATTTCATCTCACCCATCATTCCGCTTTCACTGTGTAAATCACCTGCACATTTGTAACCCTGTGAATGTCCCTCATTAATGCTGAGAGACGGGGTCGAAAGGGAATTTCAAGGGTTTGAGACAGGGCCTCCGCCTGCGGGGCGCTGTCTATGGTGCTGAAGCTTTCCAGGCGTTTGTCTCCACCAGCACACGGAGTTAGATTGCACATTTTCATTCCTGGCTTTCTCGTCCCCCCATGCCTCGGATAAGACTAATTTCAGGATCGTGAATACCTCTCCGTATCATGGCCCACGTGAGACACTTTCGGACATTAGTTTCTGGATTTTATATCTGGGAAGCAGCACTGTTACTCAGGTGAGTCCACTTGTATTTAACAGCTGGAGAACCCATTAAAGCTTGTGCACTACGCTGCAACCACTTGTTATTGATGAGATCAAGAATGGAATTAGAAATTGACTTGCCGAACGCATCCCTTGAACCGTATTGTATTCTGTCTAAAGGTATCTAGCAGTCTATCTGTTGAATCCTCTGAAAACATGTAACTTTGCTTTATTTTCAGGAATTAATCATTTTAGTAACTGGTATCTTATATTAACAACAGCTGAAATTACCCTGGAAAAGTTATTTCCAAAGTCAAGTTTTTCCTTCTCAAATTGCTATTATAGCTTCCCTTTTCTAAGTAAATTATAAGTCGTGGGTGATACTCTTTCTGGGAGTTAAAAATATTTCATAATTAGAAATGGAACGTTATTTTTTTAAGGCAAAAAATAGAACATAAGTATTTACTAATCAGAAAAATTCTGAACATTATTGATATATCCAGAGGTTGAGCTAAATGAATTAAAAATTAAGACCTTACAAGTATTATTTTCTAATGAGTTTAGTTCAGGTAATACATGGAAGTAAAATCATAAATAAGTCATTAAATATGTTATATATCAAGAATAATCTTTTTGGAGAAAGCAATAAAAAATCTATAGAATAATAATGTTGATCTATGACATGTAATTTTCTTATCATGTCCAGTCATATTTGGTAGGCCTCATTAAAAATTTGATTTAAAGAGGAAAAGAGAGACTACATAAAAGATCAAATAATTTAACTACTATTCTTAATTAAACAATATGTGAGCAAGATACTGCTCATCTGGTTTTTTGAATTATCAATATCTATTTCATTTTGCTATTATAATTTCTATATTATGGCTCACAAGCTTTTCAAGAGCATTGAAATCAAATAATTAGAGTAATTAAGTTATGTATATACTATTTCTATTTGAAGTATGTAAATATTCTTTTCTGGGTTGCTAGGTTAATTTTTCATCTTTGGACACCTTAGAAAAAAACATAGTGTATTTCATAAAAATTACCTAACAGAAAGCTATATTAGTTTGATATGCCTGTAGTAACAGGAACTAGTTGTGAAGGTTATTATATTTCTGACATTATTGACTTTTCCTTAAGGGGTTGAGCCATTGTAAACCAGAATATTTTCAGTGACAATGTTCTAATAAGACTTAGAAAATTTTTTAACTTTACAATTGTCACAAATTTTATATATAGTGATCAGAACAAAGAGTGCAGAGCTTTTTTACATTTATGAAAATTTCATGGGAAGGAGTTTATGTTATAAGATAAATTAATCATTTTGCTGTAATTGTTTTTAGTATTTTAGATGATAGAATGAATGCATATTTATTTTTTCAAGAAATCATAATAGCTTAGTTGATAGATATTCACATTTGGGAAGCTTAATGTCAATAACTAAAATGTTTTTGTTAATGTGGTCAAATTTGTAAAAAGGCACTTCACCATATTGTTATAAAATATTCTTAGATATATAGTGATCTTCATCACTAGAGTCTCTGATTTTTGTCTGGTTTTATTGAAATTCTCCTGTGAGTTGTATTTCAAACTTACAGTCATGGTTATAAGCATTATCTTCATTAATATGAAATACTTTTAGTTAAACATGTTTTTATGAATAATCCCAAAATATAATTCCTTGAAAAAGACTACTCAATATAGAAGTTTATGCGATACATGTATTCGTCATCAAGTTTTCTTTCTTCTTTCATAAAGTGTATAGAATTTTTCTTTATCTATCTTACACTAGTCTCAGATGAGAGTAGCTCATCACTCTATGATAAGCCTTAATTATACATAAAAGATTAAACATTTTATAAAATTTTCTATAGTAAAGAAAGTGAAGCTCCCTCTACTGGAAATATTTTGTAAAATAAATGTCTTTATGGGAACCATTCGTTGTTCATTAAGCCTATTTGTGATGAATTGAGCAAAAAGGAAATATGTAAAGGAAGACATAAAGTAAAAAGAGCATTTAGTATTATTTCATAAATATATATTTTTAGTTTAAAATATTCTTTCCAGGGCAATTTGGAGGCAAAAACATCTAGAAACCATCAATATTTATAATTAAATAATTTATGAGTACAAGCTTTTAAAATAGGTTTTAAAAGATTTTTTACTTTTTTTATGGAGATATAACACACACACAGAAAAGTGCATAAATAACAAGTTCTATATAAAGTTCCACAAAAGTAAATCATCATGTAAAATCATCTCACAGAAGCCCTCGCCCTGCCCCCTCCCACCACCATATCGTTTCCCAGGCACTGCTTTGCCCAAAGAAAATCACTATCCTGACTTTTGTAACAATAACTATGTTTTTCCTGCTTTTGAACTTTATATAAATACTCATGTGAGTCTGCTTTGTTTTTCTGAACATTATGTTTTTGTGATTTATCCATATTGTTGCATGTAGCAATATCTTGTTTATTCTCATCGTTAAATGGTATTGCATCATATGAAGACATCACAATTTACCTATTGTTCTATTATGGAATATTTGAGAAATTGTTGGTTTTGGCTAGTGCTGCAGTGAACATCGTTGAACATGCCTTTTTGTGAATACATTCATTTTGAGGACTGTATAGGTTGGGCCCAAGTCTTTCTTTAGAACAGAGATGGTTGGATTAAGGGGTGGTTTGGTAGATGCTGCACTGGTTTAGCTTTAGTAAATATTGCAAGTATTCCAAACTAGTTGTACCTATTTATACTCCAGCCAGCAATGTTTGGGAATTTCTGTTGCTATTACTACTACAAAATTTCATCGGTGCAATATTATCATAAAAATTTCTCACATTTTCTTAGACTAGTATTATAAGCCCACAGATGTTATTTTAGTTATTTTATCTTGGCATAATTTTTACCTTTTAGTAATTAAGTTTTATTACGGCAAAAACATTGAACAGAAATATTTACTACTATAATATAATTAGATGTATTCATTACCAGAATATGGCTGGCATAATAAATGTAATTTTAAAAGGGGAATTATTAAAGAGAAGAGTTCTTTTTAATAAAAACCACTTAGAAAATTACATAAACATACATAAGAAATCTGAATTTCTTATTAGTGAAGTTTTTAAAAGTTTCACACTTTGCTCAGATATTGCTTTTTTTAAAGCAATCCTTCTATGGTCTTTGGGTTCTAGTTGATAAAATAAAGAACAAAACACCAGTGTTCAGCTTTCTTTGAAATGTAGATAAGTGATGATTATGAGGAGCTTGAGGAACAAATTCCAAAAGGAGGGGGACTGCCTAAAATTTTTTGTTTAAATTAACAAAAATTGTTTAAATTAACAATTTTATTTTTTATCTTTACATTTTGATAACACAGGCTAGCTACATGAATAAATTATGGTATATTGTGTCAAAAGGTAATGTGTGAATTTCAGACTTCATGATAATCACAAATAAAATGTTTTCTTGGTTTACTGCAAAGTCTAAGAAAAACATTTTGTCATAGAATTATTGTTTTTGCCTTAGGTATGTTTAAGGGAACCCCCCTCTTAATGTAGGCTCTATTTTCTTATGTAAGATATTAAACAAAAATATACTTCAAGGAATAAACTTTTACTATTATAATGATTTCTTACATTCCGGTACAGTAGCAGGATCCTGTACCATTTAAAAATATGGTATACATAATATATATGTGTATGTTTATATTTATGTATGTATTACATATGTGTTTATGTATATGTACTATGCATTTCTTCCCTTTGTGTCTGTAAATACCGATACACTTTCCCAAGTACAGAAGGATCATGGCCTAGTTTTCTAGTCAATGACTCAAGTAGTTTGTGCTGAAGATTCAGAAAGCAGCTTATAAAATATTTTTTCTTGTATCTAATTTTTCTCCCCCTTTACCACACATACTGAGGCAACTCAATCAACAGATGTGTGCTTCATATGAAATGTTAAGCAATTCAAAAAAGACTTATTTACCAAATTCTGTGCACAAATATTTGTGCTGGGTACAATTTGGCTGTGAATCATTGGGAAAATGCCACCTTTCACAACACGAAACTTAGAGTCTAGTGGGGAAGAAAACACAAAGGGCCAAGTTATAAAAAATCAAAACGAAACAAAACAAAGCACAAGAAACCACTAACAGCAATGTTTAGGAAATGTGAGATCAGAAAACTATCCAGAAGATTTGGTACTTGTGCTGGATCTTCTAAGATGCTTGTTCCATGGGCAGAAGTAAGATATAAAGAAAATACTCTATGCAAAAGAATAAGATAGGCCTATAGTATGCTTAGGATATGGTCACAGTCAATTTCAGTTGAAGGAATTCCAATTGCTTAAAATCATATTTTAATGATAATAACCATTGAACTGGCTACAATAAAAAACTGGCAGAGATATGATGGAGTTATGCTTCCTTTCACAGTGGAATATGGGTAAAACTTACAAGCAAATACTTTAATTATAACTGGGTAGTTATCATTACAGGAATAGTCCTGTTACTTGGCTCAAAATATTTCTATAAATTCCTCACTTTCAGAGGTAGAATTTGTCTCAGAGTTAGAATTAATCATAAAATGGTTAATAATAACTAGTAATAGTAAGAACTATGTAAATAAACAACAATTACAAAACTACAAGAAAGAATAATTTGCTTGTTTTAGAATTTGGAGATCATGTTTGAATTTTTCACCAAAACATGATTTTATTATATTTATTTTTTCTTTCCCTATTCTTTTAAACTTTTTATATAGATCTTATTTTCTAACAATTTTACAAACAATTAAAATAGCTGGTAGACTGCCCAAAGCTGGCCATTGTGACCTTTTAGAAGAATTACTGGATCAACTCATTTTTTACATTTGTACTCTTATTTATTTTTCAATTAGAGTTTACATTCAATACTTTTTTACTTAAAATATATTTTATTGATTATGCTATTACATTGTCCCATTTTCTTCTCCCCTTTATTCCCCTCTGGCCTGCACCCCCCTCCCACCTGTATCTGCCACCCCTCAACCTTAGTTCATGTCCATGGGTCATAGATGTGAGTTCTTTGGCTTCTCCATTTCCCATACTATTCTTAACCTCCATGTCTATTTTGTACTTATCATTTATGCTTCTTATTCCTTGTACCTTTTTCCCCATTCTCCCCCTATTCCTGCTGATAACTCTCTGTGTCATCTCCATTTCTGTGATTTGGATCCTGTTCTAGTTGTTTGCTTAGTTCATTTTTGTTTTCGTTTTTGTTTTTTAGGTTTAGTTATTGATAGTTGTGAGTTTGTTATCATTTTACCATTCATAGATTTGATCATCTTTTTCTTAGATAAGTCCCTTTGACCTTTCATACAATAAGGGCTTGATGGTGTTGAACTCCTTTAACTTGACCTTATCTGGGAAGCACTTTATCTGCCCTTCCATTCGAAGTGATAGCTTTGCTGGATAGAGTAATCTTGGATGCAGGTCCTTGCCTTTCATGACTTTGAATACTTCTTCCCAGCCCCAAACTTGCCTGCAAGTTTTTTTTTTTGGGAAATCAGCTGATAGTCTTATGGGAACTCCTTTGTAAGTAACTGTCCCCTTTTCTCTTGCTGCTTTTAAGATTCTGTCCTTATCTTTAATCTTAGGTTATATAATTATGATGTGCCTTGGTGTGTGCTTCCTTGGGACTCTCTGGGCTTCCTGGACTCCTGGAAGTCTATTTCCTTTGCCAGATTGGGGAAGTTCTCATTCATTATTTGTTGAAATAAGTTTTCCATTTCTTCCTCTTCCTCTTCCTCTTCTCCTTCTGGCACTCCTATGATTCCGATGTTGGAATGTTTAGAGTTGTCCCAGAGGTTCCTCAGCCTCTCCTCATTTTTTTGAATTCTTGTTTCTTCATTCTGTTCTGGTTGAATGTTTACTTCTTCCTTTTGCTCCAAGTCATTGATTTGAGTCCTGGTTTCCTTCCCTTCACTGTTGGTTCCCTGTATATTTTGATTTATTTCACTTCACATAGCCTTTACTTCTTCCTCTATTTTGTGACCATACTCAATAATTTCTGTGAACATCCTGGTTACCAGTGTTTTGAACTCTGCATCTGATAGGTTGGCTATCTCCTCATCACTTAGTTCTATTTTTGGAGCTTTGATCGGTTCTTTCATTTGGGTCATATTTTTGTTGTCTTGGTGTGCCTGTTATATAGTAAGGGATAGAGTCTTAGGTATTTTCCAGGGCAGGGTAACCCATGACACTGTGTTGTAGCACTGTATGTCGGGTAGAGTCTGAAAGGGAACAATGGCACTTGCTTGGCTCTTGGTGGCTTTCAGTCACTTCCTCAACTACCCACAAGCAAATTGGTCCCTTCTGGTGCTGATTCCCAGGTCGGTGGGCTTGTGTATGTTCTAGGACCCTGTGGGTCCCTCCAACAAACTCTCTTGTGAGGCTGGGAGTTTCTCCCACCACCACAACCCCCACAGGTTTTTATTTGGGGGGGGGTGGTGGCTTAAGGAACAGAATTTTATTTCTCAACTCCAGAACCTGGGAAGTTCAAGATCAAGGTGTCAGCTGACTTGCCTTGTGGTGAAGTGTTCTTCCTGGCTCCTTTTATAATGACAGGTTGAAGCTTCAGGCCCTCACTTAACCACCTCCTGAAGTTCCTAAATGTACTCACAATGAAAGGTTAGAGCTTCAACATATGAACTTGGGAGGAACACATTCAGTCTATAACAAACATCTTTCCACTGAAGAAAGAGTCCAGAACTCCACTGACATCATTGTGAACTCTGCTTTAGAGTTCTAACAGGATTGTGGCAGCCAGTCATCCTTTATTACCATTAACTAATGTCAATTTTTTGCTCCTGTGCTAAAAACACATCTGTGTCTACATAAAGTGTAATCTCCCCTGAACTCTGATCTCCTCTTCATCATACCTACTCTCTGTGTGATTGTATCTGTAACTCCCTTTGTTTAAATTATTTTTACTAAAAAATAGTTGTATTTATATTCTACAATTTGCTCAAATACTGGTTTCTTTAACAAATTTCCGAAGGATGTTTTTAAACAAATTCTTCACTTAGTGTCTTAGTGACTATGACTTACGGAATTTCAGGGAAATAGTTTTGTGTGTTTTCATAGATGAATTTGTATTAAAGAGATCACATGTTAATTGCACATGTACTGCACTTTTCAGTTGTTTTCTTTTTTTGATTTTTAAAATTATTTTATTGTTGTTCAATTACAGTTGTCTGCATTTCCCTCCCACCACTCCCCCCAACCCCTGCCAAACCCACCTCCCTCCCTTGCTTCCACCGTCCCTCTTGGTTTTGTCCATGTGTCCTTTTAGTAGTTCCTGAAAACCTTTCACCCCACTGTCCCCTCCCCACTCCCCGCTGGCTATTGTTAGATTGTTCTTAATTTCAATGTCTCTGGTTATATTTTGTTTGCTTTTTTCTTTTGTTGATTATGTTCCAGTTAAAGGTGAGATCATATGGTATCTGTCCCTCAGCGCCTGGCTTATTTCACTTAGCATAATGCTCTCCAGTTCCATCCATGCTGTTGCAAAGGATATAAGCTCCTTTCTCTCCGCTGTGTAGAATTTCATTGTGTAAATGTACCATAGTTTTTTGATCCACTCATTTACTGATGGGCACTTAGGCTGCTTCCAGCACTGGGCTATTGTAAATTGTGTTGCTATGAACATTGGGGTGCACAGGTTCTTTTGGCTTGGTGTTTCAGGGCACTTAGTGTATAATTCCAGCAGTGGAATTGCTGGGTCAAAAGGCAGTTCCATTTTTAGTTTTCTGGGGAAATTCCATACTGTTTTCCACAGTGGCTTCACCAGTCTGCATTTCTACCAACAGTGCAGTAGGGTTCCCTTTTCTCCACATTCTCTCCAACACTTGTTTGTTGATTTGTTTATGATGGCCGTTCTGACTGGTGTGAAGTGATATCTCATTGTGGCTTTAATTTGCATATCTCTGATGGCTCGTGATGCTGGGCATTCTTTCATATGTCTCTGGGCCCTTTGTATGTCCTTCTTGGAGAAATGTCTGTTCAGGCCCCATTTTTTAATTGGCTCGTTTGTCTTCCTGGAGTGGATTTTTGTGAGTTCTTTATATATTTTGGAGATCAAACCCTTGATTGAGATATTATTGGCAAGTATGTTTTCCCATATAGTTGGTCCTCTTTTAATTTTAATGCTATTTTCTTTAGCCATGCAGAAGCTTTTTAATTTGATGAGGTCCCATTTGTTTATTCTTTCCTTTATGTCCCTTGCTTTAGGGAACATATCAGTGAAGATGTTGCTGCATGGAATGTTTGAGATTTTCCTGCCAATGTTTTTCTCTAGGACTTTTATGGTGTCACAACTTATATTTAAATCTTTTATCCACCTTGAATTTATTTTTGTGTATGGTGTAAGTTGGTGATTGAGTTTCATTTTTTGCATGTAGCTGCCCAGATCTCCCAACATCATTTGTTGAAGAGGCTACTTTTACTCCATTTTATGCTTCTTCCCCCTTTGTCAAATATTAATTGACCATAGAGACTTGGTTTTATTTCTGGGCTCTCTGTTCTGTTCCATTGGTCTATGTGTCTGTTCTTATGCCAGTACCAGGCTGTTTTGATTACAGTGGCCTTGTAATACAGTTTGATACCAGGTATTGTGATCCCTCCTACTTTATCCTTCTTTTTCAAAATTGCTGCAGCTTTTTGGGGTCATTTATGGTTCCATATAAATTTCTGAAATGTTTGTTCTATATCTGTGAAATATGTCATTGGTACTTTAATAGGGATTGCATTGAATCTATAAATTGTTTTGGGTAGTATGGACATTTTGATGATGTTAATTATTCCAATCCATGAGCATGGTATATGTTTCCATTTGTTTGTGTCTTCTGTGATTTCTTTCTTCAGTGTTGTGTAGTTTTCTGAGTACAGGTCTTTTATTTCCTTGGTTAGGTTTATTCCTAGGTATTTTATTTTTCTTGTTGCTATATCAAATGGGATTTTTTCCCAGATTTCTCTTTCCGATATTTCATTGTTGGTGTACAAAAGTGCCTTTGATTTCTGAATATTGACTTTGTATCCTGCTGTTTTGCCAAATTCATTTATTAGGTCGGGTAGTTTTTTGGTGGAGTTCATAGGATTTTCTATGTATACTATCATGTCATCTGCAAACAATGACAGTTTTTCTTCCTCATTTCCAATTTGGATGCCTTTTACTTCTTTTTTTTTTTCTGATTGCTGTGGCTAGGACTTCCAATACTATGTTGAATAGGAGTGGTGAAAGCAGACATCCTTGTCTTGTTCCTGATCGTAGTGGGAAAGCTCTAAGTTTTTGCCCATTGAGTATGATGTTGGCTGTAGGTCTCTCATATATGGCCTTTATTATGTTGAGGAATGCTCCCTCTATTCCCACTTTGCTGAGTGTTTTTATCATAAATGGGTGCTGTATCTTATCAAATGCTTTTTCCACATCTACTGGTATGATGATGTGATTTTTGTCTTTCCTTTTGTTTATATGATGTATTATGTTTATTGATCTGTGAATATTGTACCATCCTTATACCCCTGGGATGAATCCCACTTGATCATGGCGTATGATCTTTTTAATCTATTTCTGGATGTGGTTTGCCAATATTTTGTTGAGGATTTTAGCATCTATGTTCATCAGCGATATTGGCCTGAAGTTTTCTTTCTTTGTTATGTCTTTATCTGGTTTTGGGATTAGGATGATGCTGGCTTCATAAAAAGAGTTTGGGAGTGTTCCATCTTCTTGAATTTTTTGAAATAATCTGTGGGGGATGGGGGTTAGCTCTCCCTTAAATGCTTTGTAAAATTCTCCTGTGAAACCATCTGGTCCAGGGCTTTTGTGTGTCAGGAGATTTTTGATTACTGCTTCAATTTCATCTGCTGTTATTGCTTGGTTCAGGTTGGGTCCTCTCTCTTTTTTTCTTGATGAGTCTGTTTAAAGGCTTATCGATTTTGCTTATCTTTTCAAAGAATCAGCTCCTGGATTTTTTTTGTTTTGATCCTTAGAATTGTCTCTGCGTCATTTAATTCTTCTCTGATCTTGTTTTTGTTTTTTTTTTTTTGATCCTTAGCTTTTAGTCTCTGTGTCATTTAATTCTTCTCTGATCTTGTTTTTTTTTTTTTTTTTTTTCTTCCTTCTCTTTGCTCTGGGCTGTCTTTGCTGTTGTTCTTCAAGTTCTTGTAGGCATAGGGTTAGGTTGTTTAGTGGAAATGTTCCTATCTTTTTAAGGTGGGCCTCTATCGCTATGAACTTCCCTCTCAGGACTGCCTTCACTGTGTCCCATAAGTTTTGGGTTGTTGTGAGTTCATTTTCATTTGTTTCCAGAAACTTTTTGATTTCTTCCTTAATCTCATTCTTAACCCATTCATTGTTTAATAACATGCTGTTCAATCTCCATGAGTTTGAGTGTTTTGGGTTTTTTTCCTTGAGATTGATTTCTAGTTTCAGTCCCTTGTGGTCAGAGAAAATGCTTATATGATTTCAATTTTCTTGAATTTGTTGAGGCTTGTTTTGTGTCCTATCATGTGGTCTATCTTTGAAAATGTTCTATATACATTTGAAAAGAATGTGTATTTTGCTTCTTTGGGATGAAAGGCTCTATATATCAGTTAAGTCCATTTGATCTAGGGCATTGTTCAATGTCACAATATCTTTGTTGATATTTTGTTGGGAGATCTATCCATTTTTGACAGTGAGGTGTTAAAATTCCCTACTATAATTGTGTTGTTGTCAATATCTTTCTTGAAGTCCTCCAAGATTTTCTTTATGTATTTGTGTACTCCTATGTAGGGTGCATATATATTTACAATGTTTGTCTTCTTAATGGATTCTTCCCTTGAGTATTATGAAGTGACCTTCTGGTCTCTTTTTATGGGTCTTTTTTTTTAAGTCTATTTTGTCTGGTATGAGTATTGCTACTCTGGCTTTTTTTCCCCTGTCCATTTGATTGGAGTATTTGTTTCCAGCCCTTCTCTTTCAGTATGTGTAGGTCTTTTGTTCTGAGGTGGGTCTCTTATAGGCAGGATATGTGCCCCACAGGTTTTTACAGCTAGAGGTTTTGAGGCTTTATGTTCCCACATTGGAACCCTGGGTCATGTGGTCTCTCTGTCTCACTCCCCAGTTGTTCCTCCTGGTTTATCCACACACAAATATGGGACCACCCGGTCCTCCAGTCGCTGCCTTGCTTCACATCCTCTCCACCTTGGCTGCCTGTCTCTGCCCCTTCTACTGGTGTGGATGAGTGTTTCTTCTTTAACTCCTTGGTTGTCAGACTTTTCGTACAGTTCAATTTTCTGTCAGTTCTGTTTTGTTGTTTTTTTTTTTTAATTTGTTGTTGTCCTTCTTTTGGTTTTGTGAGGAGGCAAAGTGTATCTACCTACACCTCCATCTTAGCCAGAAGTCCTACATTCAATATTATTTTGTGTTAATTTATGTGTATACCTTCACAAAGTGTTCCCCTCCATATTTCAAGTACCCACCTGGTACCATACATAGTTATCACAATATTATTGGCTATATTCTGTATGTTATAATTTATACCTCAATGACTATCCTATAACTACCAATTTGTACTTTTTAATTATTTCACCTTCTTTATCCAGACCCCCAACCTCCTGCTCCTCCGGCAACTCTCAGTCTGTTCTCTATATCTATGAGTCTGTTTCTATTCTGTTTGTTTGCTTTGTTCTTTAGATTCCACATACAAGTGAAATCATATGGTATTTATCTTTCTCTGTCTGACTTATTGCACTTAGCATAATACACTCTAGGTCCATTCATGCAGTTGCGAAAGGTAAGATTTCATTCTTTTTTATGGCTAAGTAGTATTCCATTGTGTTTATGTACCATATCTTTATCTACTCATCAATTGATGGGCACTTGGGTTGGTTCCCTATGTTGGTTATTGTAAATAATGTTGCAATGAACCTTGGGGTGCATACGTTATTTCAAAATAGTGTTTTGAGTTTCTTAGATATATTCCCAGAAGTGGAATTGCTGGGTCATAAGGCAGTCCCATTTTTAATTTTTTCAGAACCCTCCATACATGGTTGTTGGGAGCACACCTGGATGTTTCATCCCCCCTGGAGTAAATAAACAAGCCTGGTGACTCACAGTCACCAGGCCTGGCTGTAGCCGCCCCAGGCCCCATCTCACCCACGGCTGGCTGGCTGAGCTATGGATAACATAGCGCACCTATAATCACTGCAGTTGGTAGACGTAGGGCATTGCTACTCAAAATGTGGTCCTTTAACCAGCAAATAACCATCACCTGGGAGGTTATTAGAGATGCTCAATAAATTCAGTTTAAAAAAGGAAGGAATTCAGACTCTGAATTCTACCACAGACTTCCTGAATCCGAATCTGCATTTTATCAAGCCCTGCAGATAATTCATAAGCACATTTAGGTTTGAAAAGCACTATTTTAAGAACATCGACCTCTAAAGGGTGAGCGTAATAAGAGGCAGTAGAAAAAAATTGGAGATGTCAGAACCTAACAGAAGAGTTTTGGAAATAAAAGAATGATCAGTGATGTCAAATGCCATTAAAGCAAAAAGAAATATGGAAGATTATTAGTAGCTTTCTCAAGTGCATTTTTTTGGTATAAAAACACCTGTATGAATATGTTATAATAACATTGAACAGTGGGTTAAGGAAAAAGTTAAAATATAGATTTTTTTCCCCAAGGGGCTGCTAAAAAGGGCAGTAATGGTGGACAAGGTTGAGAGCCACAGTACTTGATTTGTTTGTTTAGTTTTGTCTCTAAAATGGAAGAGGATTTAAGCTTGTTTCTAGCCTGGAGGAAAGAAGTCAATAAATTAGGAAATGTTTAGGAAGAGACAAGAGAGGTGCTGAAGAGAAAGGGCAAAGCCACAGATAAAATAAAAAATAAGATTTAAAGAGCAGTAGCCAAAGGGTAGCTTTTGCACCAGAAGAGTGTGCTCAGTCTTTCTCTGGGACTGGGTAGGAGGTTAGAATAGATGCAGAACATGGCAAGCTATAGATATGGGAGTAGCGCTTTATAAATCAGCTTGAATGCTCAATTATCTCTTTGAAGTAGGTGGCAGGGTCATCATCTGGGATAAAGGTAACAATGAAGCAGACAAGTTTAGTCTGATTGAACAGTTACAAAGCACGGAACAGGGCCCTGTGGGCATTAGGCTGTGCTCCTAGTCCCTTGGGGGGTTCAGTTCAGCCCCCACTGCAGCCGATGCCCCTGTCAGTCTGCCTGGGAGGAGAAAGAAGCCTTGATTTTTATTCAGTCTGCACTAATTTAGGTGGCAAACCCCGAGGTAGAACCCGCATCGCCCAGCAAATCAACTGCTTATTTTTCTAACTGAACACTGCAATTAGGCTATTCTAAAGGAGAAAAAGGAATGATCACTCAGTCTTCAAAAGGTGAAATGTGGGCAGGGCAGGGGAAAGTAATGGGGGAGAAAGGGAGACAACTATAATTGAACAACGATAAAAATTTTAAAAAAAGCTGAAATATGATCCATTCTATTCAAATCACAGTTAAGAATTTTCTATTAATATTTTAATCAAAAATATAAAAATGAGACCGCTTTTAAAATGTTACTCTTTGTTCTTATCCCCGAGCACCAAGTTTGGCGTGTTGGCATACATCTAGTACTCTGACCTCAGAACCCTTTTCTTTTGCATCTTGAAAACGGCTAGCCTTTTCCTGCAAAGCGTTGTTTCTGGGGATTTTGTTATGCGTGATTACAGGGAAACATATGCTTTAACTGTCACAGGAGATAGCTTCTATAATCTACAGGATTTTAAAATCCTTTTGTTTTCTGGGAAACTGTAAACATTTCCCCCCCAAATAGTGGAGGCGTATGCAAAAAAGGAAGGTGGAAGTCGAGGGAGGAAACAGGTGGGACAGAGGGAGAACAGGGGAAAAGAGTCGGAGTGAGTGATCTCAGCTGAACGGTAGCTTTACGTGTACTGTTAATACCAGGGAATGCATTCTGCTGACCTCTTTTCTTTCTTAATTTTTAAAAAGAATATAGTCCCATAAGCACCTTGATGTCTAGTGTAATTTTCACTACAGGGAAACAAAGTAGTACCATAACTCACTGCTATGTTTACCTTTCCTTACCACTTCCAATTATAAATTCTTTTTTTCCTTTATTGTTTGTTGCCTACCTTTGTTCTGTGTGATTTCTCTCTCCTTAGAGGAATGCAATGGTCAGACAATGTGGACCTTCCTGCCCAACAGGAAGAAAAAAGTCTAACTCGTCTTGAATAACCTTAAGCAAGAACATTGAAAGGTGACATTAACATAAACATTTGTAGTCACCCAAATGGGAATATCTACCATAATCTAAGTCAGTGCTCTGCAAGATCAATATTGTTTAGGAAAAAAAAAACTTATTATGGCTCCATTTTAATATTCTGTGTACATCCCTTTTCAGGTTCAGAGACTCCAGGGATTGGTGCTTAAAAATAGCACGTTTTTATATCCTGAGTCTTATTGATTTGAAGAATTATAAAAATTCATTTCATTAGTAGGCATTGATGCAAGCACAATTAATTGAAAATAGAAAGTAGAGAGTTCAGAATAAAGTAGCACTACTTCTGCAGTAGTGGGTTTTTGTTGTTGTCGTAAATATCTGTAACAGTTAATGTTGCAAGTGAAGGGTGACTTCTGTGTCACTCATCTCTGGGTGGTGGATTAAGGTGCTTTCCCTTTTCATTTTATTGCATATTTATGATGTATTTTGTACAGTGCACATATATTAGAGTAAAGTAAGGGTTTTTAAACAAGCTTTGTGCATATTTTAAAGGGCTGTGAGGTGGATTCTTTTTTATTTTTGCTTTAAATATTATGTAATAGTCGAGTTCTGAAAAAGTGAATGTCCTGGGTAGAAGTTATTTAAGAAAGAGCAGTGAACAAGCGAGGCCCCTACAATCGCACATTTACACTGTGACTTTCAACCTCTCTTGGTAAAGTGGTTTCAACCAAAGTCGAATCCATAAACTAGGGTGGGTAATTGGACTTTTCTTTTTTTCTTCTATGGTGCTTAGTCTTTCTTGATGCTTGCCTATATTTTCTACCCTTGGATTTCATGAGATACTACTATCACCACCCAGGGCCTGTTGACATAAATCAGCATGAGTGAGTTTCTCTTTCTTTCACTTAAAAATATCCCTGGTCAAAAAAGTCATGGTATTAAATGCAAAACCCCAACACTGGCATAACAGCTTGGCATTTTCTGAAACACGTGTCATTGCCATTTGGTTTACGGCTTACTAAAGTTACTTGTGACAAATGTGTGCCACTTTAAATTTACATTTTTATATTGGCTTTCCCGAGGTGGAACTGTGGCGGATTCCGGCCCGCAGAATCCACCATGGGGTGGACTTGGGCCTGAAGCATCAATGATTCACACACAAAGACGCGTTATGAGATGAAAACCGGGGCCACGGGTCTCCTCCACCATCCCCCATCTTGGGGAGAAAGACCTGGGGAGAAAGACCCCGTGGGTTGCCCAGCCGGGGGTTTTATTAGAGGGATTAAGA